>JAODAL010003339.1:0-175873 GCA_025379985.1 Phyllomedusa bahiana
TGTCGTACTAGGGACACATCCTGGTAACATTTTGCGCTTCCCGCCTTTTCTGAGAGGGTTTGTTTGTTTTTTGCGGGAGATGTGGAGATATGTAAGCTAAGCAGAGGTATAGGAACACTTGCAGCCCCTCTGTTCCTGCTATTAGCAATCATAGACCTCTCTATGCAGGCACACACAGGTTAACTCTTGCAGCAACCCCCCTGCTGTATAGAAGTTACGGCGGATAGCTGCCTGTGTGCTAGGGGAGGGGGGGAAAGAGGAGGGGGGACGAGGCAGAGAAGCTAGCACGCCCCTCAATTCAACTCCCATTCACAGACAGAGGCTGAAAGCTATTAATGAGACAACTCCTTTAAGGAGAGAGGGCGCTGTGGGCTTTTCAGCCCCTTTCCCATAATGCCTTGTGATATGCAGATGCTAAGTAGAGGGCGAAAAGGCAAAACAAAAACTCTACAAGCCGTTCTTTTTCGGTGCTCTCCTTAAGGAGAGATCTTCCTTTCCTGAGCTACCCGATGCTCCCACACGGGCCGACCAGTATCTTCTCTACTCTGCACTGAAGGGGGAAACAAAAATCCGAAACAGCGTTGTCTGAGATGAGAGATACTGGCTTGGCTAAAAAAATCCTTTTTTGCTTTCTCAAGACTCGGTGGGTCAAAAGCAAATTGAGGATTTTTTAAAACCCAACAGAGGGCGCTGTGGCTTTTCCAGCCCCTTGCCCTTAATGCCTTGTGATATGCAGATGCTAAGTAGAGGGCGAAAAGGCAAAACAAAAAATTTTACAAGCCGTTCGTTGGGGTGCTCTCCTTAAGGAGAGATCTTCCCTTCCTGAGCTACCCGATGCCTCCCACACAGCCAGCCATATCTTCTCTACTCTGCACTGAAGAGGGACAAAAATCCCGAAACAGCGTTGTCTGTAGATGAGAGATACTGGCTTGGCTAAAAAATCCTTTTTGCTTTCTCAAGACTCGGTGGGTCAAAAGCAAATTGAGGATTTGTTACAACTAACAGAGGGCGCTGTGGGCTTTTCAGACCCTTTCCCATAATGACTTGTGATATGCAGATTCTAAGTAGTGGTCGAATAGGCAAAACAAAAACTCTACAAGCCTTTTCGTTCGGGTGCTCTCCTTAAGGAGAGATTTTCCCCTTCCTGACTACCCGATGCCTCCCACACAGCCAGCCAGTATCTTCTCTACTCTGCACTGAAGAGGGAAAAAAATCCCGAAACAGCGTTGTTGTAGATGAGAGATACGGGCTGGGCTAAAAAAACCCTTTTGCTTTCTCCAGACTCGGTGGGCCAAAAGCAAATTGAGGATTTGTTACAACTAACAGAGGGCGCTGTGGGCTTTTCAGACCCTTTCCCTAATGATTTTGTGATATGCAGATGCTAAGTAAGGGCGAAAAGGCAAAAAAAAAACCCTACAAGCCGTTGTTCGGTGCTCTTTTAAGGAGATCCTTCCCCTTCCTGAGCTACCCGATGCCTCCCACACAGCCAGCCAGTATCTTTTTTTACTCTGCACTGAAGAGGGACAAAAATCCGGAAACAGCGGTGTCTGTAGATGTGAGATAATGGCTTGGATAAAAATCCTTTTGCTTTCTCAAAAACTCGGTGGGTCAAAAGCAAATTGAGGATTTTTACAACCAACAGAGGGCGCTGTGGGCTTTTTCAGCCCTTTTCCCATAATGCTTGTGATATGCAGATGCTAAGTAGAGGGCGAAAAGGCAAAACAAAAACTCTACAAGCCGTTCGTTCGGTGCTCTCCTTAAGGAGAGATCTTCCCCACTTTTATGATAAAAATTTTAAAAGATAGGTAGACAGCCCACTTAAATCTTGATGAAAAATTAAGGAATCATTGCATTTGTAAAACAAATATCAGTAATGTCTAAAAATGAAAATTAGTCTGTAATTAAAAAGTAAATCTTACACATCTTACTTAGCTCTAAGCCTTAGCTAACTGAAAGAAAACATGGCCCCAACAAGAGAGTTGTTAGATAAAACAATGGAACTTTGAAGGTTTGCGCATTAAATCATTAAGATTTTGAGGCTGTCGCTTGGCAACTCGGAGCGTCAAATCCCTCCATAAGTTTTCTATGGTATTAAGGTCTGGAGACTGGGCTAGGCCACTCCATGACCTTAATGTGCTTCTTTGTAAGCCAATCCTTTGTTGCCGTGGCTGTATGTTTTGGGTCTTTGTCTTGCTGGAAGACCCAGCCACGATCCATTTTTAGCGGAGGGAAGGTGGTTGTCACTCAGGATTTTACGGACCATGGCTCCATCCATTCTCCCATTGTTGCGGTGAAGTAGTCCTCTGCCCTTTGCAGAGAAACAACCCCCCAAAACATAATAGGCGACATGTATGGACGGGGCTGTGCCAGTTTTCTGGTGTTATTTGAGCCAAAAAGAATGTATGAACAGGTGCACTCCAAACTTTGGCATGATAAGTGCCTTTGTAAAGCGCCAAAGACACTTTTTAATGCGCCAAAGATTTGAGGGTGTTCTGGGGGCGTGTCGCACCACATTAATAGAATTAGAAACATTTAGGATTTTTTTACGCTAAGAACAGTTTGAACAGCCAGACAAGGTTAAAGTTGGTCTGCTTGAGCATGAGTCGTAGTGGCACTATACTGCGCCTGTATGTATGAACTGCAGAAGAACAGGTTCATACATTCTGTCACATTCTATACTACCTTAGATCTATTTAGAACCATACTTATCATCACCAGGATTCATACATGTCACCCAATGTTTCCACCTCCATGCTTGATAGTGGGGAGGATGTTCTTTGGGTCATAGGCAGCATTTCTCTTCCTCCAAACACGGTGAGTTGAGTTAATGCCAAAGAGCTCAATGTTTGGCTCATCTGTCCACAGTACCTTCTCCCATTCACTCATAAAATCATCCAGGTGTTCACTGTCAAACTTCAGACGGGCCTGCACATGTGCCTTCTTGAGCAGGGGGACCTTGTGGGCACTGCAGGATTTTAAACCATTACGGCATAATTTGTTACCTTGGTTTTCTTGGTGACTGTGGTACCAGCTGCCTTGAAATCATTAACAAGTTCCCTCTGAGTAGTTTTAGGCTGATTTCTCTTGCATGGCGCCCCAGATCGATGTCGATTGACAGCCATTTTGTATTTTTTCCATTTTCTTACTATTGCACTAACAGTTGTCTCCTTCTGACCCAGCGTCTTACTTATGATTTTGTAGCCTATTCTAGCTTTTTGCAGGTCTATGATCTTGTCCCTGACATCCTTAGAAAGCTCTTTGGTCTTGTCCATGTTGTAGAGGTTAGAGTCTGACTGATTAATTGAGTCTGTGGACAGGAGTCTTTTATAAAGGGGAATATTGAAGACAGCTGTCTTTAATGCAGGTAATGAGTTGATTAGGAGTGTCTAACTGGTCTGTAGGAGCCAGAACTCTTACGGCCACATGTGTGAAAACTCTCTAAAACTCATTTTGTTGCTCATAGTAACCAATCACAGCGCCCCTTTCATTTCATATAGTTGTCTGGAAAAATTAAAGGGGCGCTCTGATTGGTTACTATGGGCTACAAAGTAAGTTTTAGCCCTAGACAGTTTTCATACATGTGGCCGTTAATGGTTGGTAGGGGATCAAATACTTATTTCTCTCAGCAAAATGCAAATAAATTTATATAATTCATACAATGTGATTTTCTGGATTTTATTTTGGATATTCTATCTCTCAATGTTAAAATTAATCTACCATCAAAAATTATAAACTATTCATGTGGGCAAAGTTACACAATCTGCAAGGGATCAAATAATTATTTCCTTCACTGTAGGTAAAAATCTGTACATAACATACAGTGCAGGCAGAAAATAGAACAATACATGTAGTATGGGTAAAAGCAGTATACAGTATATATAATGTAGGCAGAAAACAGGACACTACATGTAATATAGGTAAAAAGCAGTACAGTGCATACAGTTCAGAAAGAAAATAGGAAAGTACATGTAGTGTAGGTAAACAACAGTACATTACATACAGTGCAGACAGAAAATAGGACAGACATGTAGTATAGGTAAAGAAATGTACAGCATAGGTAGCACATATGGAGAGCAGGACTGAACATGTAGGTAGCAGAATTGTTAATAAAGTTCCAGTAAAGTAAATGTAATGTAAGTAAAAAAAAAACAGTATACTATGGATAGCACTGTAAGGGAGCATTACAGGGGCGTCGCTAGGCTGTTTTATTCGGGGCTCGGGCCCCGAATAAAACTCCCTGTGCCCCGAGTCTCCCGGGCTCCAGGCTGCTGCCGTGGGCTTGGAGCACCGACTGGCCCTTCAACTGCATGTGCGTCCGCTGGACGCACATGCAGCTGCGGGCTTCTGCGGAGCAAGAGCGAGCGCTCCCTGCACCGAGACAGTGTCGGCCCGGCTCCGGGTTCCGACACTGCGGGGGCCGCCGGGTCCTCACAGCGCTGAGGACCCCCGCGGCCCGTGCGCCTCAGCCGGGCCCGCGTCGCGATGATGTGATGTCATCGCGACGCTGCCTCTCCCCGGGCGCACAGCGCGTCATAGGCTGTGCGCCCGAGGAGCTGCCGGAGGAGCGCGGGCTGAAGAGGACGAGCGCGCTCGCCGGGGAGTTAAGGTGAGTAGAATGTTGTTTATTTTTTAAAGCGTTTACCTGCCTCAGTGCCCCATATACTGCCTGTGCCCCTATTTACTGCCTGTGCCCCTATAATTTCCTGCTGTGGCCCCCATATAATGCCTGTGCCCTGTAATGCCTGCCTGTGGCCCCCATATCCCTGCCTGTGCCCCCCATATACTGCCTGTGCCCCTATAATGCCTGCCTGTGGTCCCATATCCCTGCCTATGGCCCCCATATACTGCCTGTGCCCCTATAATGCCCGCCTGTGGCCCCATAATCCCTGCCTGTGGCCCCCATATGCTGCCTGTGGCCCCATATCCCTGCCCGTGGCCCCCATATTACTGCCTGTGGCCCCCATATACTGCCTTTGGGCCCCCATATCCCTGCCTGTGGGCCCCCCTATTCTGCCTGTGCCCCTATTATGCCTGCCTGTGGCCCCCCCATACCCCTGCCTGTGGACCCCATATACTGCCTGTGCCCTATAATGCCCGCCTGTGGCCCCCAAATCCCCGCCCGTGGCCCCATATTACTGCCTGTGGCCCCCATATCCCTGCTTGTGGCCCCCATATTACTGCCTGTGGCCCCCATATACTTGTCTGTGGCCCCCATATCCTGCCTGTGCCCCTATAATGCCTGCCTGTGGCCCCCCCATATGCTGCCTGTGCCCCCCCATATACTGCCTGTGGCCCCCATATCCCTGCCTGTGGCCCCCATATTACTGCCTGTGGCCCCCATAAAACTGCCTGTGGCCCCCATCCCTGCCTGTGCCCATAATGCCTGCCTGTGGCCCCCATATGCTGCCTGTGCCCCCATATAGCCGGCCGTGGGCCCCCATATCCCTGCCTGTGGCCCCCTTATGCTGCCTGTGCCCCTATAAAGCCTGACTGTGCCCCCCATATACTGCCTGTGGCCCCCATATCCCTGCCTGTGGCCCCCCCTATCCCTGCCTGTGGCCCCCCATATGCTGCCTGTGGCCCCCATATACTGCGTCAGTGCCCCTATATTCTGCCTCAGTGCCCCTCTTTCCCTTCTTGTTGACCCTATATACTGCCTGTGTGCCCCATTTTACTGCCTGTGGCCCCATATACGCCCTCTGTGCCCCATATACTGCCTGTGCCCCTCTATATACTGGCTTTTGGCCCTATATACCTGCCTGTGGCCCCCATATACCTGCCTGTGGCCCCATATACCCGCCTGTGGCCCCATATACTGCTTCAGTGCCCCTAAAATACCTAACTGAGGGACTGCTATACCTATAATTAAGGAGTTGCTGGAAATGTGAGGATTCTAAGACATTTGTGTCCAAATCCTCAGGGACGAGTATTTGGCCCGGGGCAATCAGCATGAAGGTGTAAACCCGGGATGGAGAAGAGAAGGGAAGGTAAACGACGCTGATCAAAAAGACGTCTCCTGTGAGTCACTAAATGTAACTGCAGTGTAATCATTTATATGTCTGCAGAGCGTCTACATACAACTAGTAACTACCACTATATGGTCACTAAAATGGCAGGGTATATGTCTTCAGAGCCTGTGTACAGCTGATAGTCACATGTGGGGTCGGCGGGATTATTTGACCCTTATGTAGTAATAGTTTTGGGTCTTGGTTTTGTAGGGGGGTTTTAGTAACAATCACTTGTCTGGTATATTTGCTCCATGTATCGTGTATGTTTTGGTGACTGTTTAGGGGTATTGTCATATGAAGGTGAGAAGTTCTGAAAAAGTAAATTTGTCATTGGTGATTTTTACTGTACAGTGACTGCTGAGGAGATGGAGGGGGATCGTGTGGAATGTGCAGAAAATTAGTGACAGGAACACAAGGTTTTTCCTGTAAAAAACCATCCACAGTTCACAATGAGGTGTGAAAAATGTCGTGTGAACCCAGCCCTACCCAGAAAAACACAAAGGGCCCGAGCCCCGGATGTTTTAGGACCCTAGCAACGCCCCTGGAGCATTATAATATAAGTAGAACAGGTAGAGAGCAGGACAGTAGATATAGTACAGGTAAAAAGGCAGTACACTACGTGTAGTACAAGTAGAGATGAAAGCAGTACAATTAGCACAAGTAGACAGTAGTACAATATACAGTTGAAACCAGAAGTTTACGTACACTATATAAAAAGACACATATACATGTTTTTCTCACTATCTGACATGAAATCAGAATAAACCTTACCTGCTTTAGGTCAATTAGGGTTACCAAAATTAGTTACATTTGCCAAATGCCAGAATAATGAGAGAGAGAGAGAATTTTTAAGGTATTTGTATTACTTTCTGCAAAGTCAAAAGTTTACATACTTCATATATAATACTGTACTGCAATGCAACTTGGCAGCCAAACAATGCATATAGTTCTGTGAGATAGCCTCTCCTGTACAACTCTATCTGCCCAGTGTAATCTGCTGATTCTCTGTTGATTAGATAGATCTTGCAGTTAAGTGCACCACAGATCGCCACTGCCAGAGGCGTTAAATGGAATTTTCTCACTACAAAGATTAGCTTTCCACATAAAGGAACTGTTAATTGAAGACTTTTTCTAAATAAAGTGCTTTGTTGATTTTACTTTAGACATGAGATAAGAGATATTTTATGCACTCTTAAGTGCACACAGGTTTCTATGGTTATCTACATACCAGACTATAATTCAGTTATCTAATTACATGAGAGAGCGGGGAGTGACGTTGCCCCATGGATGTACAGCTCAGTCCAGAGAAAACTTATCTCCAACAAGATTAGCATCTGTTTACAGATAAATCCATCATATTCAGTCCTCACAGCACCTGTAGCTTTTGTTTACTAAATATTAGCTCTCCCATACTTGTCAGGCTATGTTCACACGGCTTAAAATGGGATGTATTTCAGTCCGTAATTCTAGCCGTACTGTGCGAATTATGTCTGGAATACATCCCAGTCATTACAGTAATCCACAGTTCTCATAGAGAGCTATGGATTACGTCTCCTCTCCCCACTCAGCGAATACGCCGAGGGGGGAGAATGTGACATGTCAATTGTTTACGGCGTGTAGGCGCCATGAATAATGAGTGTCTATGGGGCCCTGCATGGCAGGCGGCGTAATTGCGGGGCAAAATTACGTCGGCAATAAGCCGTGTGAACTAGCCCTTAGGGTAACGGCTCAACTAGAAGCTGAATATACTAATCACTGCTATAGAATCACTACATCCTGAGATTGAGTGTAAACTGCTTGTGAGTGAGTGAAACAGATGTGGTGAGAAAACTCCTTTAAAAGTCTTATGTGGCTTCCAGTTAACCTGGGGTCACTGTATTTTGGTTGCCGCTGCTTACTATACAATAATCTTATTAAAAGCCTTGAAGTTCCTTCTTTGCAGCAGTATATGTCTTCTGTAGGAGATAAATGGCTGTAATGTATTATTCACAACAAAGATGACAACTGTTGCCACTAGCAAAATGGAACAGTGGTGATTTAGTATAATGTGAGCGAAGCTCATAAACAGCAGATGTACAATGGCTATTCAGGTAATAAAAGGATTAAATTAACAAGGCAATAGGGGAATGCTGCATTCTGGGTGGGGTCATTTTCTGACATCTGTAACTATTCACGTAACTAATAGCAGCAATGTCTTTATATTCCTGGTTTGTATTTGTAAGACAATATCTCTATCTTAAATATATAAAGTTTACTGAATATTTTATATTTTCCATGACTCAACATCTTGTTCAGTGATAACAGAAAAATCTTTACTCATTTTCCAGAATGATAGGCCAGCAATACAGTGCCGAGCCAGGAAAGAATTAAAAAGGAATCACTGAAATAAACCTGCACTGCCGGATGATTCTCCCTGGGCCGCAGGATATAGGAGGATAGAGTTTTCCACCGTGAAATCTGCATAAATCTAATCTGTACAGATCAGCCGCATCCTGCAGGTTTGGTAGACACCCCGGAGTGGTATTAATAATTCAAGGAGCAGACTGCTCACCTGAAGGGAAGCATGGCGTGTGAACTCCTGTTTATGTTATTTCACACTGCGATTAGAGCATAAATAAGATGGTATTTAAAGCCGTCCTTCTCCTGCTGGGCTGAACCTGTTACTGTTATCTGGAGACAAATAGGCAGCTTTTATACCTTAAGTGCATGGTGATTTGTCACAATAATTTAAGTAGCATCCTATGAGTCTCATTGAGATCCATGTCTGTTTAATAATATGTCTTACTCCTCCTCCTTCCTCCTTTAAAATCTGATTCATTCTGTCAGCTGCACTGGAAGTCATGAGATAAGATGGAACATATTCCTTTCCTGTTGAGTGTAATCACTGGTGTATCAAGTAAACTAGTGATTTATCAAGCCACCGGACTTAAATAAGCAGTTTCAGCCCTCGTCTTCATGTGTCTGAATATAAAAAGAAAGAAAACAAAAACCCTTAAAATCAGTTTTACAGATCTCACCTGACATATATTCTGCACAGACCCTTTTATTTAAAGGGATCCTACATTCATTTTTGTTTGTTTTGCTATGTGATATACTGTACACAGTCATGAGTATGAATATGTAGGGCATGTCCCCACGTCAAGGGTTTTCGGCCGGTTTTTCAGCCGGTTTGTGGTTTTTCAGACCGCCTGAAAAACCGGCCGAAAATGGGCACAATTGTGCTCTATGGAAAACCCGAGCAGCAGTTCCCACTGCACGGGTTTTCCGTCCGGCGGCAAAACATTGAGCAAGCACAATCTTCCGGCGGGTTTTCGGACGGAATATGTGCTTCTCACTGGGAGGGGGGAGGGCTCTTCTCCGCTCATCGCGGAGAAAAGCCGTCCCCCCCGAGGCCGGTATTTGTCCTATGCCGTGGGGATGCGCCCTTAGTACACACATACATATAGATAGAGTACAAATAAATAACACTGACCAGAGCCATCTTAACAGCATTATGGGCCCAGGGGTATAGCACTGCAGTGGGCCCTGCCGAAATATATAACATCACACTAGTTCATTGCCTCTAGATACCCCCAAGCACACCCATATTATCACTCCACTTATGTCTGGACACCGCCAGCCTGCATTCTACTAATTGGTAGGGCAGGGAACCTTCAGCTTCCTTCTCCACTATGGTTTTTAACTGTTTGTAGATCCTAAAAACACACAAACCGTTAAATAAGCAAAGCTAACCAAAGGGTCCAGGGTATGTTCATTGTATTCTTGGAACAAGCATACAGCACCAGGAACCCCTATACATGTGGGGCCACTGGGCAACTGCCTAGTGTGCCCAATGGAAAAGATGGCCCTGGCACTGACATACTATAGCAAATAAATAGTAACACAAAAGAAAACACGTCTCCATAACCAAAGTCCACGATAAACAAGAGCAGCAGTAGACTATTGTTTATTATGGTCTATGACAGTAGATAGGTCCATGAGTATATCCCTGGTGGTCCAAGGGACTAAAATAATGTCACTATAATTTTAATTTATGAAGTTAAATATTCAGTATTTTGCTATGGTTAATTGCATAATATGTATTTATAGGGATCAGTGCACCTTTTTTTTTGCTAAAAAGATCTAAATCGACTTTTTGACATAGTAATAGAGTGAAATCAATTTCTGACTATCTTGACAGTCACTTTTTCAGATGTTGTTTTTACATTTGTTTGAAATTTTATTGGATATTAATTGAATGTATTTATTTGGGATTACTATCTGTGCAGTATAGTAAATGAGATGCTAGAGAGCAGAATATAAATAGCTATAGTGATAAGGCAATGTATTAGACACTGATCAGCCATAACATTAACACTACTGACCAGAAAAGGGAATAACCTTGATTATCTTATCATAGGCATAAGGATCTGATCTGAGTGACTTTGACAAGGGTCGATCTCGTATGCAATGGTTAGTACCTATCAAAAGCAGGCTAATTTAGGCCAACTGGTAATCCAAAGACTGGGTCATAGTCACACAAGGCTCATTGAGCAACGGGAGCTCATTTGGTCTGATCCCGTAGATGGTCTCCTGATCACAAATTAGTGAAATAGTTAATGCTGGCGATAATCAAAAAAGGGTTAAACCCCGCCGCCAGCTTTTCTCCTGCTGGCCTGAGAGGCGGCTGGGGAAGGGTTAAGGGAACCAGGAGCAGTAAGAACAGATCTGCTGTGTCAGTGCCAACAGCGCAAAACCAGAGTGGTGTGAGGGAGAGCTGTTGTGTTGGCCTGAATGCGGAGGTTCCTAGCACAAGGCGAGTTGGCAGGAGGAAGGTAAAATAGAGCTGTTGTGCTGTGCCGGCCGGAAGATGCAGTGGGTAAAGGAAGGCTTGCGACATTCCTGTGTTATTATGGGGTGTGTCTTAGTGTGTGATGTCAGCACGTGGAGCCACGCCCCATAAGTCTCTATTTATAACTTGGAGACAAATGTAAGTCAGAACGTTGTAAGTTGGGGACCTCCTGTAGCTAAAAGACAATGTTCTGTTAATAATACCGCTAAATAACGGTCATACAGTTACAATAACGCCACTGTACAAATATAGTTATTATCACCATACAGTTACTGACTAAACCAGCATACTAAGGCCATTAAAAAGAGCTATACAAAGAGCAAACAATACTGCCATATCATGACAGCATATCACTATCTATTGTTACCACTACCCTTTTCCTTATTATAAATCATTATACCAGATCCAATATTACCACCATACAGTGAACATATAGTAAAATATACCAGATGTGCACAGGCAGTCTACAGACATATAAATGATTACAGTACAGTTACATCCAGTGACTCACAGGTGATGTCTTCTCTGATGAGTCGTTCGCTTTCCTTTTCCTTTATATATGGCCCAGATCACCAAGATGACTTCTCCCCACCAGGACTCTGTAAAATTTGCCAATTTATGGCACCTCATTTTATAGGGCCCCATGCAGTTAGGCATGCAGGGCCCTAAGTAGATAGATACTATACGTATCAAAGTAACATCTACATGAATGCCAGGACCCAATGTTTTCTAATGTAACGTTACCACGAACATCACAATTCATGGCCTTATTAATGCATTGATATACAGTGCAGGTGCCCGGGTGGCCCCTGAGGATTGGCGCTCCATGCCATACCTCCCAGCCATGCCAGATACAAAGGCTTCTCCACAATCCCAGGCAGTCAAAAATATGTTCCAGTAATCCAGGACATATTCCATGGTTCCTCAGGGTGACACTGCTTATTTAACTGCACATCCATTTGCAGTCCTCACCCAGGGGAGCCTGCAGTTCTATGAGGGAAAGGGAAGAGGTGAGTTTTTTTTTTCTTTCCATTCCAATTAAAGTTGGCACTATAAAGGATGTGGGCCCAACCTACTAGGGCCCTTAATGCCTACCTACCATTCTGGGGTCCTGCCCACCTACCCACCTGGGGCCCTGCCTACCTACATACACAAAACCTTGCAAACCACTCACCTGGGACTTTACTGTACTGTACCATCTACCTCAATATTGTAAGTACACCCATTAATGTCAACAATATTATCTAAATGCAGTGGTTTATTGCAGCAGGATAATGTGCCCTATCCACGGTAAAATCTGTTCATGGTTTGAGGAACATGACAAAGAGTTTAAGGTGCCGACTTTTGACTCCAAATTCTCCAGATCTCAGTCCAAACAAGCACCTGTGTAATATTCTTGAAAAACAAGTCTGTAGTTTACAGGAATTAAAGGATCTGCTGCCAAAGTCTTGGTGCCAGACACCACCGTACACCTTTAGAGATTCTGTGGATTCCATGCCTCAATAAGCCGTTACGAGGGGGACATAACATTATGGTTTTAATGTTATGTCTGATTAGTGCATTTAACCACTGTAAAATGAACATAGTTTGGTTTTCTTCCAGAGGTCCCTTATTGCTTATTGATAAAAGAAAACGACTGAAAGCTGGCTACAAACAAGGCTGCTTTATTTCAGCAGACCTACACTGTGTTATTAAAAGAAATGCTTTTAGCCAGTAGAAAACTGAAGACATTTTAGCTTTATAAAAATATTTAATACTCAGTTTTTTATTGTCGGGTCCTGACCATCTCATGTTATCAGACTCCAGCCCAGTGGAGCTGAAAATGTACGTGTATATTATTAGAAGGACATTGCCCCAATAGCTGGCAGATGGAATTGTCAAGGCGAATAATTTTATTGTTCATTGGATGGGTGCACAGGGATGCAGTTACTTAGAGTACCCGCAGGCAGACTGAAGAAACACTTCTTGGCTGTACTGTGACACCAATAGCTGTAGTTTTGCTTCTAAGAAGTCCATGAAAAAAGGGAATATTTCTATAGCATATTTAAATGCACTTCTGGGGAAATCTCCTTCTCTAGAGCTTATTTAGTCAGAGATGCTTCTACTGGAAATATACAGGCCATGCAGAGATGTGAAACCCATCTTAGCCTTTAAGGGCAACATGTAAGAAAGGGGCTGTGCCTTTTATTGGCGTATTTTGCAGCAAAAAACTGTTGTAGCCTTGTTCTATAGATGTATGAACTATCGTACGCCAAAACTTGCATCAGGCACTTTTGAATGCACCAAAGATATGAGACAAAGCTACAAGGCAAAGCTATGAGACAAATCTATGAGACAAAGATATGAGACAAAGCTATGCTATGAGCCAAAGATATGGCTATGAGCCAAAGATATGAGACAAAGCTATGCTGTAATATGGAGTTATAGCACATGCCAAATTTATAAACCTACATAAAACAGGTTCATAAATACTGTCACATTCTATTCTCCTCTATATCAATTCAGAACTGGTGTGTCGGCATATCTATAAAACTTGAAACGATAATTTAGAGATATCAGCAACGTGATAATATAAGTAATGGTCATTTTTTTCATATGGCTGGCCATACACTTTAGATGAAGCTTTTATATAAACCTGTCAATTTCAGCAAGATATGGATCCAGTGTGTATGGGGACCTCCAGAAGGATCAAACATATTAGATTTCAAGTTCTCCAATCCTTTGCATGCTCATCTCTGGCTGTGGATTATCTCCCATGATAACAGTCATGAGCAGGCTCGGACTGGGCTGCCTGGGAATCGGTGACCGCATCCTGTCAGTGAACGCCCGGGCCCGCGTCCCGAGCGCTCAGAGACCGGGCCCGGGAGTCGGGGCTAATGTCCTCGACTCCCGGGGCTGCGCGGTGTCAGCGGAGCACAGCGCCGCCAGCGCACCGCTCCGCTGACACACTGGCAGGCTTCAGGCGTTAGGCCTGTAGTGGTGACGTAGGCACGCGGTGACGTCACTTCACCGCCCGGCTATGCCGGGCGCCACTAGATGCCGGCGGGGAGCGGCTGGGAGCAGCCAGGAGCGGGAGTGAGGTAAGTAGATGCTTGTTGTTTTTTCTTTTTTTTTTTAAAACTACCTAAAGGGGCCCTGGCAACCCAAGGGGCCCTGACTACCTACAGGGGGGGCCCTGACTACCTATAGGGGGCCCTGGCAACATAAGGGGGCCCTGAGAACCTACAGGGGGCCCTGGCAACCCAAGGGGGCCTTGACTACCTACAGGGGGCCCTGGCCACATAAGGGGGCCCTGACTACCTACAGGGGGCCCTGGCAACATAAGTGGGCCCTGGCAACATAAGGGGGCCCTGACTGCCTACAGGGGGCCTTGACTACCTAGAGGGGGCCTTGACTACCTATAGGGGGCCCTGGCAACATAAGGGGGCCCTGACAACCTAAGGGGTCCCTGGCAACCTACAGAGGGGCCCTGACTACCTAAGGGGGGTCCCTGACAACCTAAGGGGGGCCCTGACTACCTAAACATAAAGGGGGCCCTGACTACCTAAGGGGGGCCCTGACTGCCTAAGGGGGACCCTGACTGCCTCAAGGGGGCACTGACAACCTAAGGGGAGCCCTGACTGCCTAAAGGGGGGCCCTGACTGCCTACAAACTAAAGGAGGGCCCTGACTGCCTAAAACTAAAGGGGGCCCTGACTACCTACAAACTAAAGGGGGCCCTGACTGCCTACAAACTAAAGGAGGGCCCTGACTGCCTAAAACTAAAGGGGGCCCTGACTACCTACAAACTAAAGGGGGCCCTGACTGCCTACAAACTAAAGGGGGTTAGCCCTCTCCCCACCCTCCAACCCCTTAGGATAATAGGCCTCTAAGTTATGGCTTGTATCCGCTCTCCCACCTCTGGGAAGTTTGTACAGAGGTGGGAATAGGTAAAGAGGTGCTGGAAAATTGAGGATTCTAAGATATTTGTGTGTAATTTCTGCAGGGGTGGGTTGTGGCCGGGACAAGTCATCATGGTGGTATGGAACGAATGCAGAAGAAAAGGGAATAAGAACGACTCATAAGAGAAGAGAACAACTCATCAGAGATGACGTCTACGGTGAGTCCCTGATTTCATGGGTTATTTTACTTCTTTATTGGATCACTGCTGTATTCACGGTAATGTGATGTGATCCAAGCTGGTGTCTGATCACTATGTGGTCGCTATATGGCGGTGTTGTAGGTTATATTGGCATTAGTATAGTGGCAGCGTACATGTGTCTCTGATTGTAAAAGTGAGGGAACACTCACCAGTCCCCCCAGTCCGACACTGGTCATGAGACATGTAATTGTTGCCTACCATCTCATGCACATGATATGGCCAGCTTTAGTTCACCACTGTTTGTTTCACTTTTTTAAGTATCATCTATATTTAGCTTTATGAAGCTTGATTATAATTTTAGGATAAAATACTGTAAATGGAAAAAGCAATACATATGGATATAGTACATACATGCAAACTGGAAGTCATAAGGATATAAACAGGGCCCTGTACTGTAAACATTACATTCCAAGAGTAATAGTCACACATACACAGTCCAGTCATATTATTATGACCAGTTTCTACTTTCAATGTTGGCAGCCCATATCTCATGAAGAAAATCACATGTTATGAGCTGGCTGGCTAGGTATTTAAGATGTGCAGTAGGCTGTCTGCACATATATCCTTCATTGTTGTCATGGGTAAACGAGGCAATTTATCAGAGCTGCAAAATTAGATAATTATTGACTTTTGGGACTTACGTGGCACAGTTTGTGATCTGTTCTCATGCTGCTGTAGTGAAAGTGTACTGCTCGTGAACAAATGGTACCACTGGTATTAAGCAATGTGGAAACTGCTGAGCTCCTCGTGCCATTGATGTGAGTGGAGGAAGTTGGCTTCAAAGGCGCGCAAGGGTGGAGTAGTGGAGCAGCTCACCACCAAAATAAACCACGCGTCTTAAACAACAGTTCAGCTAACTCTACTGTGGGGCTATGATGCAGACGGATGGTCACTTTGCTAACATAGTTCGGTTGGCAGAAACGGCATACATTTTCATTACAGTATCAGAATTGGACCTCTGCTGATTAGCAAAGGATGGTCTTCTTCTGTGAGTCATGTTTTCTGCTTTATCAATTGGATGGATGTTGGCTGTCGGGCAGGAAACATCAGAGAACAAACATCCTGCAAACATTGCTGGAAGAAGGCTATCTAGTGGTGGCAGCATTTTGGTCTGAAGCTATCTTTCCAGATTCCGTACACCCATAAATATTGTCTTCTATAGGGAATATGGGATCTTCCGGCAAGACAATACGACATGTCCCACAGCTAAAAATGCCTGACTGGATGAAATTGCTTGACCATGACTTCCAAGTACTGCCCTGGCCTCCTAATGTCCAGAATAGCACCCAATTGAGCATCTGTTCGACCAGCTCTATGGCGTTGTTGGCTCTATGGATCCTTCCCCACTCACCCTCCAGCAGCTGTGGAGTGCACTGCAGTCAGCATGGCTCCAGATATCTGTGACAACCTACCAGTACCTTATTGAGTCACTCTCAGCATGTCTATCTGCTATCTGTGTTGCATATGGCGGTTTCTGGATATTTGCTGGTGATTATAATAATGTGACTTGACTGTGTATATATAACTAGCCTTTACATTATACTCATTAGATGGAGGCATACATACACAAACATCTGCCACTTACATATCAACATACCAGGAGTGCTACTCGGATCCTAAAACATCCGTGGCATGGGTTCTTTGTGTTATTTTGTGCACATATTACACAAAGACAGCCCCTTTTGCTCCTCCTCCCACACAGACAACATCACATACAACTCTGATGTAAAAAAAAATGCCTTACTTTTAAAAAAGTTGATACATATGTCAATAACTTAGATGTTTATTAAATGCTACTCAAAGCGAAAAAAATTTATCAAGGGGATTTGATCACTAGAAAAATCACAGAAAAACCTATACAAAATCTACTCTAAAATATAACTTTTAATTATTATCACCTAAAATACAGTAACCATGACAATGTCACCAAACACACTACAACCCAACTGGAGAATGAGTACGTATTACACATAAAAAGAGGTACTAGATGGATTGGTGACCAGCAAAAGAATCTCCTATATACACACAAAACGATACATCCAGGAAAAAATACCAATGCAAGCGTATACTGTCACCTATTGTAATCCTACAAGATAAGCGGGGACATCGCCCCAAAAGGGGCGGCACCACCACTAGGCGGCTCTCCCTATCACAGCCCTCCCGTCTATACACTTGCAAAAGTGGTCACCAAAGCCCTCTTCACAAATAAAGTAACATCATATCAATAGTGTAATACTTAATACAATACATAAAATAAACACAAATATAAGAAAGAAATCTCACTGTCCCTCTTAGCATGAGTCACGTCCCGACACATCCCCCCTCTCAATATCCCGAGGGTTCATCAAGGGACCATATGGGATCAGGGTCCAAGGTGCGGAGTACTACACCAGCTGGTGAAGTAGTGTAGTATAAAGTAGTGTAGTTTGTTTATTAAATGCCTAAGACTTATACTTTAGATGTGTTTATGTTCAGAAGTTTTACCATGAGATTAGGCCCAAGTTGCAAAAAGTGAAGGGAAGTGTGCCAACCTGTCCTTGCTGTAATAGAAAACCTAGAAGGTTACTCTGGGCAGAGTTGTTAAGCAACGTGTTGAACTGACAAAATTATAATGTGACATTTATTTATTAAATTAATAAAGGGGATGTGAAAAGGCCCAAGACTGAGATATTGCAAACTTTACCCCACACAGTCTTGGACTTAGTATTGTAGCCTAAATTTTGGGAATAGTTCAAGTTTGTTGTACAGTTCATATTTACGTGTAGGTTATATCCTACAGAGCCAAGAGAACTGACAAGTTACCATGTGAGACAGGTACAAGTGCAAGGGGATGTGCTGAAGGGGTTTAGTGGTTTTAAAAGTCTAGCAGAAAGGATTTTAAAAAGACTTTGAACAGTACCCAGGGACAAGTGTTGTAGGCTTCACCAGGTTGAGTTACTGATACAAACATCCCAGACACCTTCTGTCCTTTGGGATTCCATGTAGGTGATAAATAGGTCCCAGTACCTCCCATCGTAATCCACTAAGGTGGCCCTGCTGTGACTTGTGTTGCTAGGTCAAGTGACAGTTAATTTCCAAGGGAGTGACTGCTGTGTAGTTGATGTTCCTGGCTATAGAATAGATCACTGTACAGTTGTTCTGTCTACCGACCTGCTCTCATTGCCCTTACCCAGCAATGCAGAGACAAGAGGTGAGAAAACAGACTTAAACCATTATATATTAGGGTACAATGATATCCTGATTCCCTGTGATTCCCTACACTAGAAACTATGTAGCTTTTTATATTACATGAATAAAGATCTTAACAAAAGTTATATGTCTGTGCTTGTCATTCCAATACCTATCATTTTTTATTTTTTTTAGATAAACTTAGTCAATACTGGTATCCAGAGCACCAGGCAAAAGGAACCAACACTGTTGGACTGGGGTGCCTTATGCCCACTGGTGGAGTTGACTCTGGGGTCCCACCATTGGAGTTCATTCTGGGGGTCAACCCTACAGCTACTGTACATGCCTCTTATAGTCTTTCCTTTGCTTTTTTCCTCTGTTTTTCTGCTTCTCCTGATGATGTATATGCAGGCTTGGTGTCAGCCAGCTGTGTTTTTTGCCGTTTTTTTTCTGCGGTGTTCAGCATACGGTAAAGTATGTTATATTTTAATAGGTCAGACTTTTTGGGACGCAGTGATACCAAATATATGTAACTTTTATTATTATTTTCTTTTTTTATTTGGAAAATGGTGAAAGGGGGGTGATCTGAACATTTAATACTTTTCTATTTTTTTTACACTTTAAAACTTTTTTTTAACTTTAACTTTGAGTTACCCTAGGGGGCTTCACCACTAGGGGGTGCGATCATTTATACAGCCTAATGCATTGCATGTACAATGCATTGGGGTGTACCAATATGGTGGTTTCCCCACTTCCTGGCTGGGGACGGAAGTGGGGAAATCGAAAACATGACAGCGATGGAAGCCTTCACAAGGCTCCCAGCTGCCATTCTCAGTGATCGAGACACAGCGATCTCATCACTGATGTCCCGATCGCAGTGAGGAACCGTTTCTCATTGATTTAGACGCCGCGGCCATCTTTGCTGTGGCGTCTAAGGGGTTAAACAGCACTGTAACTGTTGGGTGTTAGCTGCAATTAACCGCTAATGCCCTGCAGCTGTGTAGCAGGATCAAAGCCCCTTACCAGCATCAGGACGTATCCATACCTCCTATGTCGGTAAGGGGTTTACTACTACCTTTGTACTTAATGCACCAGGGATACTTAGAAGAAATGGGTAACCATCAGTATAATACCATCTAATGTAATGATGCACTTCTTAGGTGGCTGTGGGATGGTATTTTTAAGCTGAGAAAGGACCAATATCCATGGACCTTCCCATCCAGCTGCTGGTTATGAAAAAAGGGGGTGACCCCAGTCATTTTCTTCGTATTATTTTTTTAATGATCACAAAGGAATGTCTATTTATAGACTTTCAAAAATAAATAATAAAAAGACGTTGGGTCCTCCCCTTTTTTCATGACCAGACAAGGTCTGCAGCTACCCCAGAAGCAGACCTTCATATTAGAGGTTCCACTTCTGATGGTTATTTGTCTCCTGGTCCCGTACTGGGGTAATAGTGAAAGGGGGGTTAGTGTCAGCCATACGGTGACAAAAAACAACACTGGGTAACACCAAGCCCCAGCACTATTAATGGAGAGCCGTCTATCAGACACCTCTATCTAACAGTGAAAAAAAAATGGTAAAAAAACCAACACAAAAAACACTTTATTTAAATAAACACTCCCAGAAAACATCTCTTGTTAAAGAAATTGATCCAACACTGATCTGAAATAGCCCAATGTAGTTCAGAGAGGAATACTGTAGAACACAGAAACACCAATCAGCATTTGGTTGACAGTTATTTAAAGTGTCTAGGGTAGCATGAATACTAAATATGATCCTACAGATCAGGGTCAACAGTAGGTAAGTCCAACTTACGCAGATAGGCAGGCCCTATATAGGTATATGAGGGAATCTCCAGATAGGTTGTCAGGGCCTCAGGTTGGTAGGTATGTAGGCAGGCAAGGCCCCAGGTAGCTAGGTAGATGAGGCTCCAGGTAGCTAGGCAGGTGAGCCCTCAGGTAAATAAGTAGGCAAGGTACCAAGTATGTAGGCAGGCAAGGCCCCAGGAAGGTAGGAAGGCAGGTAGGATCCCAGGTAGCTAGAAAGAGGCTCCAGCTAGGTAGGCAATGACACAGGTAGATAGGTAAAAAGATGAGGCCCCAGGTAGGTAGATAGGCCCCAGGTAAGTAGGTCCCAGGCAGATAGGTAAGTAGGCCTCAAGTATTCCACTGTTAAGTAAGCTTCAGGAAGGTAGGCCCCAAGTAGGTAGTTAGGCCTTATGTACATATGTGGGTAGTTCCCAGATAGTGCAATATCAAACAGAATGGGGGATAATCCAGCACAATGATCCAACTTCAGTTAAAATAGTGAAATTTAATGGTATCCAAAACAATAAAAACATAAACAATGTATAAGGAAGCACCAAGTGGAAAGAGGGATAATGAATCCTAGCTTAGCTTACGTGTTTTGAGTAGTGCGAACTGATCTAACTCCTAGCATTCCAAGTAGGGTAGGTAGGTATGCCTAAGGTGGGTAGATGAAAATAAAATAAAAATAATAAAAAAAACAAAAAAAAAAAAACAAACTCACCTCTTCTCATTCACCCAATGAGCAGTAGACCTGCTTCCCCTAATAAAGCCAGTGCAGGCAGCGTGATGATGTGATGTCAGACCTGGGGATCAAGGCATGTGCCCATTATCCCTAGAACATACTTCTGAACGCCCAAGAGGTTCAGGGCATTCTGAGGTTTGCTGTGCTGTAGGGCCAGAAAAATGACTCCAAATTAAAGGAGTCAAAGAAGGAATAAAGTGTAGTTTCAGTGTGCCTCCTTCCATTTTTATGTCATATGCTATATAAACTGTTGTGCTATATATACTGTTTTAGAAATTGTAAAACTTCTTCCCAAGAGCCAAAAATCAATGATGTACACACTCCAGATGGTCAAATGGAAGTTCACATAGACCACTGAGGACAATAGGCAGGACCCACTGGGAAACAAGGCTACTGGCAGAGGTTCTCACCCTTTCTGTGCCCCTTTAACAATCTGTTTACCAGCAGAGCCCTTAGCGGGAACTGCCCCAGTCATGCAGACAAAGCTGCGACTTGCACTTGGAGAGTGGATGGCTTCAGGCCTTCATCCAGACCATTCTGCAGAAAGTCCAATACCAGTCAACATTCTTCCCAGTACACAAGACATAAACATTTTGTCGATCTTTGTGTATGTCTTCATGGAAGAGTCCATGGACTGGAGCTGAAAGCTTCCTCAATAGGGGTTGCACAAGCTTCAGGCTGTCAGACTAAATCCGTCCATGTCTTATGGCATCAGGGTCTGCGTGGGGGAAGATTCCAAAACAGACATTGACTCAACTGTAGAAGGAAAACCAAGACTTTTTTTCATTAATACCTACGGAATAATCAGCACTGGGGGGGAAGGTGTATTCTGACCTGAACCTCCAATGTATGGACATTGTATCAACCTCTCAAGGATTATCCTCCTAGTATAGGAGGCCATAAGGTCCACCTTTGGCACTCCCCACATCCTGATAGTTCGGTGGAATATTTTTGGATACAATCACATTTCCACAGACATTGTTTAGCTTCAGCTTAGGCGGTTGCTGACTGTATTGAGGGACCAACATATGTAGACTGCTGACAAATAGGTGACTTTTATTCTGCTCTTACTAGGTCCCTGAGAAGGAGCTGAGATTAAGCGCCTCTTTGTATATTGATATAATGAACAACTGTTGTCTGTTCTTACTCTTACTGCCTATCCTTCAAGCAGAGGAACAAAGTAAATAATATTAATAAAGAGAACCTTTATTTACATAGCACCAACATATTCCTCAGCTCAGGATACAGGAAGTGCATATACAGATAGAGTCAGTCAGACTTTACCTAGTGACAAATTAACAATTCTAGCAAGAGGGCTGATACAATTGACTTGTACAGTCGTTCAGCCATTTTTTAGACAGAATAGAGTAGCACACATAAAACTACATGAGCTAGTCACCCAGCCAGGGTGTTCAGATATGAAGAGGATATGAGGGTATCGAGTTTGTATGTGGGAGATACTGATAAATGAAGGACTGGGTGGTCAAAGGAAGAAAGACTAATTTGGGAATGTGGCAGGAATGCAAAGTATGCATGTAAATAGTATGATGCTGTATAGTACAATACTGGCTAAAAAAGTACAAGTGATCATTAAAACCAAATAATATTCTATTAAAAAATGGTACAAATGTTAAAGGTTCCAGTGCTCATATGATTCAATAGGAACATGATGCACTGATAAACATTGGAGTACATTTTGTATTTATTGCATCTAACTTGATATTTGTCCCTCTCCAACACAGCCTTCTTTGGTTTGAGAGATATACATAAAAAGATCTATATCACTAATATCACTCTATACGTGATCATAATATATATATATATATATATATATATATATATATATATATATACACACACACTATATATTTACTATATAGATAATGTGATTAAAAGGATTTTCCAAGACTTCTGCCTCTCACTGTGCTAAAATAGAAAATTAATCCATACTTACCTCTCCCATCACCACTGTTCCAGTGCTGCCAGAGTTCCAGTGTTCACCCTGGTCGCTCACTGATGACATCACGGTCACAGATCATATAATGTTACATCTAAACTCTGGTCTCAGCAGTCACATGCCTGCATATACAGTACAACATGTGACCACAGAGGCCAGTGATTGGAAGCAGCTTCATTTCATCCAAGAATGTGACATGATCATTTAGGGTATGGAGGAAGGAGAGAGTTAACACTGAGCTGGAAAGTTAGTGATGGAGAGAGGAAAGTGTGGATTAATTTTCTATTTTAGCATTTTAGTACAGTGGAAGGTGTTAGGGAGGTTTTTAAAAGTCTTGGAAAACCCCCTTTAACAATATACCATATGTGGAAGGTTCTGTGCCCCAATGTCACGTCAAGGGAGGTGCAGTGAGCCCTAACTGGAACCCAGCCCACTGTCCCTGCCTACTTGACGTGCTGCCCTAGGCGGCAGACTGCAACTTGGCGACAGTCCCTGCGCTGCTAAAGTGATGGGGCCGTCAGAAGGAAGAATAGTCAGACAGTCCGGGTAAATATCAAATAGGAACGCCAAAGCCACAAATCAGAACCAGAGGGATAAACGTAAACAAGCCGAGGTCAAGAGCCAAACGGAAGCAAAGCACAAAATCAGGAGACAAGCCGGGGTCAGGAGAACAAGCCGAGGTCAGGTACACAGATAAGCAAAACACAATAACTGAACAGGAAACACGAGGTAGCCAGGAATATCACAGGCGCAGCAGTCAGCTTTCAGGGAGTTTAAATGGGATTCCTCGATACCACCCCTGCAGCTGATTGGAGCGGCCTCCGGGTCCTCCCATTGGCTGGTGCATTCGCCCCCTGTCAGGAGTGGCTGGGCCCCTGTCACTCACAGAGCTGTCAGCAGCAAGTGTATCAGGGAGGGAGCGCACATCAGCTGTTGCAGCCTGTCTGCAGTCTGAGCACAGCTTAGCCCTGACACCCAATCAGTTTGATGAAGTAATGTTTTTTTCAATGGAAGTACAGCATGCATGTTTGCTTTTCTTTTGGTTTAAAGTTGTTAATATAGGAAAAAAAAGTTATGGATGGGCGCGATGGTCCAGACACAATATGCTGTAATTAAATGCCTGTACACAAGAATACTGGGTCCCTGTTGTTCCCAAATGGTAGACCTGCCATCAAAGCTTAGAATAACTTGCAGTAATGTCAAAGAACGTTATCAATCCTTGTAAAATGTGCTTCTAGACTAAAATAATGATTCCTTGTATCTCTAGAGAGGCTTGAGTTAATTTAACTGATATAAACTGAAGTTGTATAAAGAAATTCTATCTCTCGACATTCTGTTGTCTGGCCATTCATCTGAGATTAGGTCCATTGAACTCTCAGGGTCTAGCTCATACCATTTCAAATACAATATAATGTTATGCTTTATCTTCTGCTGCCTTTAAATTGTTCTAATTGATTGCATAGCAATAACTCTATAATAACATGGAATCTCTAATATGGCAGCCAATCATTGGGCATGTGCACAGCACACAGTGTTCAGTGACAGAATTAAATGCAGGACCATTACTACAAAATAAACTTTTACAGTCTCATACTATACACTAGGATGGGGACTATGCATAGCAAACCAATTACTAAAACACTTTCCAACCTTGGTAAATGGTTAGATAGATGGATTTTCTGACAATCTGATTTGTTGGGCTTCATGGTGGTTATTTCAATAAATTGCCATACTAATGCGCCTTCTTAATCATGTGCACTTTTCCATTTAGCAATACTCATGAATAAACCTTAAGAATTCAGAATTTGGAGAAAACCAGCAGCTCCCAATTACTCATAAGAATGATGCTATAAGTCTCAGTAACCATGACAACATTTCTGTTGTGCATGTGATAAATATCCCCAATACCATAGACGAGGAAAAGTCACTGTCACCGGGGCTCAACAACCTGCCCTGTAATATTGGTAGATTAAAATACTTCTGTTTGGTAGTTGGAATCTGATGAGGAACATTACCACTAAAACTCATTATCATCATTTTTCTTTTGATACCTGTGGGTCTAGTTCCTTTTATTTACTGATGCCTGTTTTTTATTATAGTACATTCATTTGTAGCATGAGATGGGAATATTTTAGATTAAGTAAAAACTCTCCAGGAAGATAATAACTTGTCTTGTGAAAATCTCTTATCTCAAATATTGGGATTTTTGGCCTTAGAAATCTACAGAATTCAAAACTGGCATAAATGGTGGATTTTCATGCTTGGCATGCCTAGGTTGCTGAAAGAATGCTTTGGAACACGAAGCTCAAATTATCTACTTACAAGCTTCCTATGATGACTTAAAGGGGTTTCTCACCACGTTGTTTCAAAGAGCCACAGGCAGCGTTTGACTCACACTTCCTGGTCAGGCTGTGGGTGGTTCTATAGCAGTGATTGGTATAGCTGATTCTATTACAGTGACATGACTGCAGAAATTTGTCAATAGCAGTGTACAAGGCTACAGAGCTCAAAGGCTTAAAACTTGTCATTACCTTAGATAAACAAAGCTTCTATGCTAGAGACTCATCAGGGAGAGGCTCACCATGATTAGACTGACTGACAGCAGCCTGGAGAAATGAGAGATAGCAGGGAGAGGTTGGGAGAGGTGGTTGGTCGGTAGCCAGAGAAATATGTATGTACTAGCAGTAGATAAAATCTTCTTAATCTTCTAAACAAAGCAAAATCAACAAAGCAACATTTTTGGTAGTAGTCTTAATTTACCTTTCCCTGCATGTTTACAAGCTAATTCCAAGCATTGTGGTGAGAAAACTCCTTTAAGACATAAGCTGTTCCCTGGTGACCTACCAAGCTGATTCAGGGCTCTGGCTGGGACCTTTTAAAAATCTCATAGCAACAAACATACAGGGTGAGAAAACAGAAGATGCAACCCAAATTGTAGTTCTGTGCAACTTCAGTCATTCTCCTCATTGGGATCTTTCATTGATCTAGTTAGTAAGAGGTCTGTTATTCTTTATTTTATTCCTTTTTAATTTTATAACTATTTTATGCTTATTTGTATATTATTTTTATTTTTCCATCTAAAACGTTTAAGCACTCTATTCTTGTATATTTAATCTTAAAAATAGTAGGCTTGTTTTTGGTGCTCTAAACCTTACAGAAAGAGGAAAAGCTAAACCAAGCTGTTTTAACCTTTTAAGTGCCTGTGTTCTACAAATTAATTGTAGCAGTTGATATTGGTCAGCACTCAATTTATATGGCAAGGAGATAAAACCGCGACTTTTATTGAAGGCTGGATAAAATCACATCACGAATAGAGAGAGGGACAAGTCCTGCTGAAGCGTTTCGGGCAGCAAAGTGCCCTGAGTCATAGCATAGGACTAAGCATAGTGCAAACATTTAAATAAGGAATGAGACAATTGGATAAAGAATATATAAATTACTATAAGACTCACGTGTATGACACATGGCACGACCTATGGGGAATGAAGTGCACACTTGCATTCCGGAAATAAACCTTCAACCCCAGAACGGAAGTGCCTAGCGCCAATACATATCACATAGTGGTATCAAAACATCAACAAGTGCAAGAAATGGCCATTAACGTCCTGTATCAATAAAGCACGATATGAATATTTATTAGGTGAATGAGCCAGACACAAATAAAGTGGATCATAACAGAAATACTCGCCTATGTAGCGCAGGTGACATACTGAGAAAGGTAGAACGCAAATCTGTGTTCCAGAAGTAATCCACCGGAAACAGCCAAACATCATCCAACTCAAACGACATGCGCATTAAGGTAGAACATCCTAACCAGATAACCATTATATCCAGTGGTATGGCAGCGACATCGACAACCTCCGTCTTATTTGCGGTTGCAATGTGTCTGCTATGTCACTCTATGTGGATTATTTAAACAATAATTCTTTCAATTTGCGCTTTACTCCCATATAGACAATGTATGCATTCATTATTTTGGATCTTACACTGACAGAGACTATTGGACAGACTATCAATTCCCACACCTTTCAAAAACCAACAGCAGGCAATATCATTCTTCAGTACAGAAGTTTTCATTCTAAATGTACTCGTAGATCAATCTCAATGGGTAAACTACTGTGTGCCAAAAGTAATTGCAGCACTCTGGAGGCCTCTGAACAGGAATAGGACAACATTTATCACAGACTTAGTCTCAGATGTTATGCACAATGGACTCTGAATAGAGCCACTAAAATAGTAAACACGAGACCAAGAGACACGTCACTTGTTCCCTTTTCCAAAGAAACTAAGCCAACTAAGCCCACAGTGGTACTTAACATGAGTTCAGAGCTCAACTCAATCAAAAACATAATTCTCAAACATCTTCCAATCTTAAGAGAAGACACAATCTTAGATTCCATTCTTGACCACGGATGTAAAATTGTACCTAGGAGATCAAAAACTTTAGCCAATATTTTATAACCCAATCTATTCATTTCCAAAAATACGTGGTTACAACATAGGGGTTTTTTAGATGCGGTTCCCACCCTTGTTGGACTTGTTCCTTTGTATCTCCTCTGCATTCTTTTTCCAATTCATCAGGTACTCGATCATTCCAAATAAAACACTATATTAATTGCAACTCATGTAATCTACTTAGCCACATGCACTCTTTGCATCTTTCGTACCTAGGATGTACAACATGCAAACTTAAGGTTCGTTTTCTGGAACACCTATATGACATTACCCACATTACCTCCATAAATAGATAGTATGTTGTACAACATTTTATTGATTGTCACAACTCTAATACAAATGGGTTAAATATCAAGGGTATTGACAAAATTGCAAATCGGTGACGGGTTGGAGATTTGGAACATATGGTACATGATAGGGAGGCCTACTGGATGATCAATTTGGAAACGTTGTTTCCAAAAGGTCTCAACCATAGAAGAGAAATTATGTTTCATTACTAAATTACTTTTTCCTTATTTCCTAGGTCTGTTGGTTTTTTCTTTATATGTGTTATTTAAGCGAGTGTTTTTTTATATTACCTTCATTGTTTGTCACATTGAGCTTCTGGAAAAAAACAAATTTTTTATTTTGTTTTAATTTTTCCTTTTTAGTACATACTATATATTGAGCCTTACATTTATTGATTTTCTATTTCTATATTATTATTTTTCTTGCCATATGCTTTTCACCCTATTTTATATGCCTTTCTGAAGATTTATGTGTCTTCTTTTCCAAATTATGAATAACATGCAGAAGTTTAAGTATTTATTTATTTTTCTGCCTTGATACTTATCATTTGATACAAGAAGCGCAACTACTGTATAATCATCAAATAATGGGCAATGACCGGAGGTCTGGGGAGGTATAGAGCACTTTTACTGCTGCATCTTGCTCTGTAGGATGCATGGGACACAATTTCTGTATCTATGTACCTCCCATAACATATGCTGTATCTGTATACTAATTTTCCTAGTTGTATGCAGTCCTTGTGATCTTCCCCATCTGAACTCACTAATACACTATATTTACTGCAGTATAGCCCAGGATTGACTATGATTTACTATGTGATGGAATATTTCCCATGTAGGATTTAATTTTTGGATACTCTAAACGTTGCTTGAACCATCTCTAGGGGCAACATGTATGATTTTTGGTGCCCAGGCACCATTGTTTTTTGCGAATTAAAGTAGTGTAGAATGCGTCTGAATCTATGAACCTGTTCTACTGCGGGTCATAAATCAGGTGCATTCTAGTACAAAAGCGACAATTCAGGCTCAGGTAAACCACTACCTATTCCAGCAGTAATGCGTCTGGATTTGCCATACTGAAGCTATAAATGTGTAGCTTCGTCCGGTTGAAGTGCGACACGCCTGAGACTGGAGAGCGCCCATTAAAGAATATAGCGAACAGGGCTGCGCTAGTCTTTGGGCTGAAAAGACGACTTCTGGCGCAGCCCCATTCATACATGTTCACCATTCATACAATAAGTGCTAGATCCCTGTTTAGCTCATATACTTTTTTTTTTTTGCAATAAGCAGTTTTTAGGGGTAGTGCTTAGGGTGAAAGTTTGAAAAACCTCCGTGTTTTATAGTACCCACCTGCAATTTGCTATTTATTAATTTAAGACATTGTACAGAGTTTTATATAGATATTTACTAATTTGTTTGTAATAACATTTTGACCTGCTTTGTATTAAATCTGCTAAAATAAAATATGAGTTATGGGTAGTGTTGAGCGATTGCGTTGGCTATCGAGATCGATCGATAGTCGATAGTCGGCCGCTATCGATAAGGTTTTTCGATAATGAGCATCGATTATGCGGATGACCATTAAAGTCTATGGAGAGACACAAACACCTTTCATTATATTACACCCAAACGAAGGCTGGAGAAGCTGAAATTAAAATTCACCACAACAGTCAAATGGATAGTGTCATCTTAGGAAACACACTTAGGTATAAAAGTCACAGAAAAAGTACAGACATTTACTATCCCTGTCTTGTACCACTGCCTGACCCTTAAAACTGCATCACCCACAAATTAAAAAGTGCCAGAAGGGCAGTATGATATGAACCATATTTTACTGAACTGGGACATTGAAAATATTTCTGACCTGGACGCGATGAGCCCCAACTGCATGACCACAACTTTAAAACGTGCCGGAAAAAGGGAGTTTTCAACCACCAATTTCAGTTGAATGGACATTGACTATACCTGTCTGGGCCACAGATGAGCCCCAACCTGCATGACCCCCACATTTTTAAAAAGTGCCGGAAAAGGAGTCTTTTAACACATTTTAGTTGAACTGGAATTGACTATACCTGTCGGGCCACAGCATGAGCCCCAAATGCATGGACCCTCATTTAAAAAGTGCCGGAAAAAGGAGTCTTTCAATACTTTTAGTTTTGAATGGACAGACTCTACCTGTCCTGGGCCACCAGCTGAGCCCCAAACCTGCACATGACCCCACATTTAAAAAGTGCCGGAGGAAAAAGGAGACTTTCAACCAACATTTTAGTTGAACTGGACATTGACCTAACCTGTCTGGGCACGCATGAGCCCCAAGCCTGCACGACACACATTTAAAAAGTGCCGAAAAAAAGGAGTTCGTAAGAGTATTTAAAATGTTTATGGATTATATTCGGCTTCACAAACTGACTAAATGCATAATTTACTATAAAATATGTATAAAACATATGCGTACCAAACTGACTCTTTGCGGCAACGACGCATGGACTTAAAATAAAACTTATTTTGTAAAGTTATAGGCATAGTTAAGGGTTTTTGGGAACACTGACACGCAAGTGATTGCAATAGAACTTAAAAAAACAGGGACAATTTACCTTCATATAGAGGTCTGATGGCCAAAAAAAGTGGTAAAAAACAAAGACTTTCAGTTCAAGATCACAGAACACACTTAGCTGCACAATATCTCCCCTCTTTTCAGAAGCCTCTCCTCCTGCCGCACCCCCCCTCCCACGCAGCCCCACATCTACACACACCAGTAGATATCCTTATAACTTTCTCTAACTAAATAAAAAAGTAAAAATTTTCTCTTACCCTTCTATTTTTGCTGTAGGTAGGGGAGGGTTTTTTGTATTGGGAAGTCTACTCTCTGACTGTTAGAAAGCTTTTGGGGTTTAAAACCCCAGCCAGCCCACTTTTTCTGCGGGAAAAAGGGGGCATAGAAAAGAAAATTTGGAGCCCCGAACAGGAAATGCGGGGCGCATAGTTAAAACGGGTCACGTAAATTTTTGCAGCCAAGGGAAAACCCTTACACCGCAAATGGTGACGTTTTTTAAAATCCCCCTTACCCCCCCCCTATCCTGGGGAGTGTTTGGTGGCCGCCAAAATGACAGTTAACGGCGGGAAAAGGGTTGCGATAAGAAATTTGATTATCAGAAAGTTTGGGTCACCAAAATATTGCGCGATCCGAACCCTTTTTTTTGGGATAAGCCTAAAACCCCGGGGGCCAATTTAAACTTTGGCGATAAAATCGCTATCCCCCTAATTACGGGACCCAAGCCCGGGTTTTGGGGGAACTGTGAGACCGGAAGATCCTGGGCCAGCTGATGCGGGGCGGGGGCAGTAATCTGCTGGGGGAAATTCCACAAAAAAGGGCGATTATAGGGGAGTTTGTCCCATTTTATGTCTCTCGGGTTTGGTTATATGGGTCACGCATATTGCGCTTCTTGTCTGCTTTTTACCCTGAGGGAAACGGTTCCTTTCACGGGGGCCCCCGGGTTTTTTGAAACCCCCTTAAAGTTAAAAAAAAACCCCCAGCTGGGGGGGGAAGAAACCCCCCTGGGTTTTAAAGGGAGCTGGGGAAACTGAAAAAAAAATTTTAAAAAAAAAACACAAACTGATAAAACCCGGGAAACTGTTCCCCCAATTCAAAAGGGTCACAGTTTTGGGCCCGAGATCACATGGCTTTTCCCCGGCCTAATTGCGGGATTTTTTTGGGGCCGCAATTACCCGGGGTTGCGGGGCAGCGGGGGGGGAACTGGGGGGGGGGCCCAGCTCGCCGCCCCCCAAAACCTTCATTATCCAGGCGGGGAATACAGCCGTGAATAATTGACTTTGTCTTTTGGGGGGAGGAACAAATTTTATAGTTCTTAGGGAAAAATGGGGGGTTTATGTTAATCCTAAAGGGGGATTTCGGGCCCGTAATTGGGCAGCCGGCGCAAATTTTAGGGTTTAAAACCCGTCCCAAATAACCCTTTTGTAAAATATTTGGGACCCCCCAGTCTATTTTCTAAGTTAAAATGTTTTTGACTAGGACTTCTATTGTTTTACGCCCAATATGAAATTTTGGGGTATTTACAGAATTCTTCAAAGGGGATGCCATTTTTTTTTGGTGTTTTTGAGGTCTTTAGGGCCCTATACCCCCTGTCATTGTGTTCCAACGGGGGTAAAATAAGGGAATTTTAAAAACGTTTTTACAATGAAAAAAGCTATTCCCCCTTATTTGTCAGGGGAAGCACAATTTCTCTATCCCTAATAACAGTCTTTTTCCAAATTTAAAAAAATGAGGGGGAAAATTTCCCGGGGGGGTTTTTTTTTGGAGGATTTCCTTTCCCAAAAGATTTCATCAAAACAACACCGAAACATTTTCATTACCCTTTTATTTCCCGGGGTGGAAAAGCCACCATCATGGTGCTGCTGACAGGACTAAAAAAAAAAACAGATTTACATTCTAAATCGTAATCTTTACTACCAAAATGAGGCATCTTCCCGTCTGATTTTCTGCCCCCCCTTTTGTGAACAAAATGGGGACTCTCTTTGGATTTTATGCTCTCTTATTTTTGGGTTTCCAGGTTCTCCAATTGTGGATATTGATGCTGTAAATGGTTCCCAAGAAATAAGATGCACATCAAAAGGATATCCATTACCACATATTACATGGCTTCAATGCCTGAATACGAGGTGAGAACTAAAAAGAATATTGAAATTGTGATGTGAATGCATTAAGGGCACAACCGGACAAAAGAGCAATAAAAAAAAAGTAAACTAAACTGTGTTAGTTTGAAGGTACAAAGGGACAGCACTGTGTAATCGGCTTACCGCATTTTTAGACTTTGCTACCTGGTGACCTCTTGTGGGGCAAAACTAAATAGTGCCATATCGTTTTTTGTTACATGAAACATTCATAGTACATACACAAGAGAGAAAAAAGATATGAATGTCTCAACCAGCTCACCCTATTTCATATAATGTCCAATGTTTCATCCTTGTGGATGTCCCAGAAAGGATAGGCCAACTCCGAAATGCGTAAGAAAAAAAAGTAGAAAAATTTCCCCATCCCAGAAATGGAAAAAGAATAAAATAAATGTAAAAAAAAAAATTTAAAAATTTATTGTTTCCCTAAATTTTAAAAATTTCCCAAAGGACATATGCCAAGAAAGAAAAGGGGAACCAGCGGCCACACTGGGGTGCATTTCGGGTTTGGCCCTTTTTCATATGAATAAGGTCCTTTAACCCAAGGCACGTGTGGGCGCTTTTAAAAAGAAAAAAGGTCTAAACCCAAAATTTTAAAACTTTTTTCCCTTCTTTCTTGTCATATTTTCCTTTTGGAAATTTAAATGATGGGAACAATTAAAAAAAAATTAAATTTTTTTAATACTTTTTTCCGGGTTTTTCTGGGATGTGAATTTTTTTTTATAATTTTTTGCATTTACAGGACATAGTGTACCCCCGGGGCCCGGAAATGGGGTACCCAAAAAAAGCCCGGGCCACATACTGTTCCCCCCCAACCCCCTTTTTCCCCCCCCCTCCCTCCCACCACCTGTATCACAAAGAATTTTTGCCCTCAGCAATTCAGCACTTTTGCTTCACTTGCCCCCCCCATCACTATTACCTAAAATAAATAATCCCGACAAAAGAAGCCGCAAAACAAAAGTGGAACATAACACTCTGAAATGATGTCATACATTGTAACCACTCAATAATTATTTATATAACGCACTGTGTACCACAAATTTAACTAGTATCACACACTGTATTCCTTAAATGAATATCATGTACTGTGCCCCTGAAATAAATTATATCACATACGGTACCCCTTAAATTAATATCATATAATATTACATACTAAACCCCTGAAATAAATTATATGTAGTATACTGTAATCTCTGAAGTTAATTATAATATACACTGCACTCCCCAAAAGTTAATTGTATTATAAACTATACCCCAAAAATCAATCATATTACATATTACAATTATATTACATACCCCCAAAATTAACTGTTTACACACTGTACCCCAGAAGAAAATTGTATTACACAATGTACCCCCATTATTAATTATATTCAACACAGTATCCCTGAGATCAATCACTTTATATACTGTAGCCCCAAAACTTAATTGTATTACACACTGTGCCCCACAAAAATTATAAAAATTACAAAAGTGTAGTGGCGGATTTCACTGTGTTTCCTGACAAGGAAGAGCCCCCTTTCTATCTGCACTGACAAGAAAATCTCCCATTTAAATCAATTGGATGTGACCTAAAATGAAATTAAGACAGAATCTGCATCAAATCCCATGTCCAAATAAGACCTGTGACATTAGTCTCTGCTTGGCAGGATGGGAGCATAGATACAAGTATATAATTGCTCAGTGTCTGTATATACAGATGTATGTACTCTTAGTAATGTCTTCTATCCCTACTGGACAACAGGGCAAGTCCAACCACTATTTTCACACAGGGAGCACATAGACCTTGGTGAACTGATTCTTTCTGAAGACCATCAATAGGCAGGTCTTGCACCATCTCCCCTCCCAATTACTAAGTTTGAGTTTAAAAAAGCTATACAAGGGTTAAAAACAGCAAAGCTAAGTCCAGCCACCTATATCCCCCCACCACCACCACAAATGCTGAAGCAGGCTAGGAAGGGGCAATGAAGCAGTAAAGGGGCAGCATCTAAAGGATGAGCCAGGCGGCATGGTAATAGGAGAAAGAGACAGTGCAACTCACTGTGGCCACAATAATTTCAAAGTGAAAACATCTATGACTGAATTAGCAAACAATAGGGGCAGGTCAGGCGACCCTCTGAGTCACGGCCCACTGGGAATCTGCCTGGTTCGACAGATTGTCAGTCTGGAACTGGTAATACCCAATAGAGCACAAAATGTTTAAATTGTACATGCACTCCTCAGAAAGCACCATACAGTACCTGGATCAGTGGAGTAGCTACAGGGGTCGCAGTGGTCACACTCCAGACTAGGCCTCCCTCGCCACACAGCTGCATGAGACCCAGCGATACAGCTATTCACCAGTTGTCAGGCACAATGGCTGAGATCCTTCGATCCTGGCCATTGAGCCTCTAGATGACGCAGCGTGGTTTTGGACACAGATATGTGACTGAAAAACGCCCTGGCAGAACATTTGTATGGGTGTTACATAAAGAAACCAGTGCTGATATATCACATAAAAAGCAGTGTGGAAAAAACCTCATCAAATCCTCTTAAAAAACTTGTCTGAAAACTGCAAAATATGAAGTGGTTTTCAGATGAGTATTTGATGCCAATTTTGGTGCTTAAAACTAAGCGTTCAAATCAGTCGTGTGAACATATCCTAACCCTGCTGCCCCTACACCATAATGCAAACCTATCCATCCCTCACCTTCTGTCCCCTTTTCTCCATTTTGGATTGTAAGCACTCACCAGCAATGTCCTCTTCCTCGGTACCAGTTTGTTGGTTATTTAGTGATATTGTTGTACTTATGTTTTTAAACCTCTTGAATGAATTATAATTGAATTAGTGCTGCTTTAAAATAAACAATAATAATGCAGGACAGGGTCCCTTGGGCTTCCTCAAGCACCCGGCCTGTATACGACCTGTGCAGAATCAATATATAGTAGGCGGCACTCCAATGAAAAGGATGACTTGCTGGGTGTTTGTCAGGTGGTGGGAATACCAATAGTATAATGAACAGTACTGGCAGCACTCCAATTGTTATGCAAAATCGTAAGTCCATTTATTAGAAAGGAAAGGAGAACACCAGCTTCTTTCACAAAGACAAGCAAAATTGTTCCCGTTGAACAAGTATCACATTGGATTTGAGTGAGCTGATTCCTACGTTATGGCTTTGTTTTACTCCATTTATTAGAAAGTTACAAGCTCGATAGAAGACAAAGTATTTAAACGTGATATTTCGGTCATGTGACCTTATTCATACATATGTCACTAAACGAAAAAATAAGAATAAGACCATACTGTGAGTATTACAGAAACCAAAAAAAAATCTAGAAAATATTTTTTTATATACATATACTATATACCCTGTTTCCCCGAAAATAAGACAGTGTCTTATATTAATTTTTGCTCCTAAAGACGAGCTAAGACTTATTTTTAGGGCATGTTTTTTTTCTATGAACAATAATTCACATTTATTGTTGAACAAAACATCAACATGTATTAATATACTGTAGTAATTTCATCACAAACATCCACATAAGCAGCCAAACTCTGAATTGCATAGCTAAAAAAAGGACTGTGTGTTATTTTCGGGGGTGTCTTATTTTCGGGGAAACAGGGTACATATATACATGCACAGTAGCCCAAGAAAATTCTATAGTAGTCTCCACCTATATGTGTTGTAACATAGTAATAGGAGTAACTCCACACTACAAAAATGGAGGTCAATATAATTGCTCCAAATCTATTATAACAAGGGTGGGTGGTACACAATAATAAAGTGATGCATAGTGCAGAGATAAACGGTCACAGCTATTTAAAATGCATATATGCATATTGTCGGTAAATACGTAGTTAACAAATCATTTACAGGACAGGCACATACAGCTAAATGATCCATTAAAAATAACGGAGTATGGCATCCATATAAATACTAAAAATCCCTGGTTAACCCGATGTAGAATTCATATCTGGTGTGTAGGGTAAACTTACCAAGTGGAACTGAAGAGAAAAGGAAGGAAATGGCAGTGACCGTGGTAAAAGGGAGCCGAGCTGCAGGAGGAGTGAGACAGCGTCCTAGTTATTAAGTGCAGTGGCGCGAATGTACACATCTGGGAAATGTACATGGCATGTGCGCAAGATCTCGCGTCTGTGCGGTGTACCTGAGATCAGGGAAAGTAGAGTGCAAACGGCGCATGCGCAAAAGCCCCTTGCACGTGCAGTAAGCATACTAAACAAAATAAAGAAAAAAGACTGGAAAGCAGGGCTGTGGAGTCGGAGTCGTGGAGTCGGAGTCGGTGCCCATTTTGGTGGAGTCGGAGTAGGAATAAAAGAGACCGACTCGACTCCCAAAATATTTAATAAATTGGTCCAGTTAGTTCATTGCAGTATGTGCTGAATATATTTTCATAAGAATTTGTGAAATAATGAAATGTCCTGTAAAGGTCTGCTCTATTCCTTATATAAGCATCTAGGCTCTTAATTGAAATGAATGTGTGCTGCACTTTATGTACATGCTCAGTTGTGAAGCTTCTTGCTACAGATCAGAGGAAAAAGCACTGGGAAGGAATGGCTGCACTCATCACGGATCTGCTAGAGAAAACAGGATTAAAGAAGTTTGCTTACTACATAAAGGGACTGTTATAGACAACATTTTGTAAATATTTTGGTCAGTAGATTTTACTTCAGTCATGAACTATAGACAGTTCAGCAGGTCTCTCACTGCACACAGGTTTCTATGGTAACCTGCATACCAGAAAGCCTGTTATCTGATTAGCTGAGAGGAGTAACCTCACCCCCACGGAATGATGGGACTGAGTTCTGAGTGAACTTACAAGGTTTAGCACCATTATCTGCAGTAAGCAAAGTATACAAGTGTTGTGACTGTGAGGACTGGAAAGCTTGACTTTATCTGTAATTGTGTTAGAGAAAACAATTTCCTGCTCTGTCGGAAGAAGGGCTTGAAGTTAATATATGCTAATCACTGCTGGAGACCCACCCACAGCCTGAGGAGACAGAGTGACTGCTTGTCAGCCAGTGAATCATCGTGCTGAGAAAACACCTTTAAGGCAAGTACTTCTTAGCATATCTAAACTTTCAATAAACTGTGCATAAATCAATTGTCCAGTATATGTTCTCTCTGTATGCTTCATGTGTTTTCTTGCTTCTCCTCTGAGCTCTTGTTTGGAGAGATTAGCTGCTCTGATGGCTTATATATGCTATACATAGAATTTAAGGGGGGAAACTGTTTTCTAACATCTCATATTTAGAAATACAGAAACACACATGTGAGAAAGTACTGTAGTTGTAAAAGCTGTTGCCAAAGCACTGCTAGTAGTTTCACTTTGTAGACTGTGAAGCAGTATGATGTAAAACACCCAGGGCCTGATGTATGAAAACTGTCTAGGTGTAGAAGTTTTTGTTGCCCATAGCAACCAATCAGAGCTCCCCTTTTATATAGTGCTGTGGAGAAATTAAAGCAGAGCTCTGATTGGTTGCTATGGGCAACAAAGAAAGTTTTAGACCAAGACCGTTTTCATACATCAGGCCCTGTATCCAGAGAAAAGCCTGATACTGAAAGTTCAGCATAAAGATATCTAATAAAACACATATTACAAACTTTTTATTTGTCATGACATATCTGTACTATTGATTTATGCAAAGTTTGTTTTATTTCTACCCAAAGTTATACTCGCTATTCTTTCAGAGATTACAATATACCTTTTTTTTTTTTTCATAGGACAAAATTATTTTGAGGACGAATTTATATTATTATAAAATGTCTAAGAAGCTTCCTATGAAGTCAGCTGTCTTTGAGCATTTCACACTGACGGAAGATAAAAAATATTTTGTGTGTCAGTGTAAGATAAGTGACCCAGATGAAAACAAATGCTGTGATGTCAAAATCAGTGCATATTCAGGAAGCGATAAAAACGCTCCTACAAGAGCTTCCAATCTAAAAAGACATTTAAACCGCTTCCACCCAGAAGTTTTCAAATCTGTGACTGAGAAGGATCAGAGTGACACCAAAAAACCAGTGCCCAGCACTTCCGCCAGGCAAAGGAGGACGAAAGAGTGTCTCAAACATCAGTAACAAGATATTTTGTAAGTGACAAAATTACTGTAACAATGACAGCAGATGTGTTTAAAAGACAGCTCATACAGCTTGTTGTGAAGGACGGTGTACCATTATCATTATTTGCTCGACCAGCTTTTACAGCTCTTAATGGAGAAATGGCCCGCAAACTTGTTGTTTCTCTTGAAAGAGAAAGTATTAGAAAATTAGTGATTGAAGAAGCCTTTAACCAAAAAGAAGATCTTAAAAAGATTCTCAAGAGACTATAAATGTTCGATTTGTTTGTGACAACAAAAAATTTGTTACCAAGACGCTGGCAGTAAAGGACACTAAAGCTCATCACACCAGTCAGTTTCTCCAGGCCTTAGTGGAAAATGTTCTGCAAGATTATGAACTCAAAAAAGAACAGATTCTTGCTATTGTAACAGACAATGCTTCAAATATGACACGTACAATTAAACTGATGAATGAGAATAAGGAAGGTGAACAACAGTTAGAAGAAAACTTTGGATTCAGTATGTGTGAGATGGAAGGCCACAGTCCTGATTCAGTATGTGTGAGATGGAAGGCCACAGTCCTGATCTTGTAACTGAGGAACAAACAGATATTCCTACAGAACAACAGCAACATGATACTCTAGAATTAGATCTTGCTGAAGCTGCTTCAAAATTCTGTCATATTTATCACATGCGCTGTGCACACACTGCAGCTGGCGATAAGAGACAGTCTGCAAGAGGGACATGCTGGAACTCTGATTGGCAAGGTGAGGCAATTGGCTATTGCTGCCCGAACCCCTAAAATTGATTCTATCTTGAAGAGACGTGCTGGGAAAGGGGCAATTGTAGATCAAGCCACTCGGTGGGGCAGTACTTATTTGATGATTGAACGATTAGTTGAGCTGAAACCCTTTCTTGTGGACATGGCCAACCCTCAGGTGACATTAAGTGAAGGTCAATGGACACAGGTGGCTGAATTAAAAGAACTGCTTCAACACCCATTCACAGTGACTAAAAAATTACAAGCTGAGGATTTAACTCCTGGAACTTTCATAAAGGAGTGGAAGAACTTGCTTTTTAGCCTATCCCAAAGAGGAGGCTTAATCGCAGATGGCATTGCTGCTTCAATGAAAAGGAGAGAGACACTGTTATTAGATAATAAAATTCTTGTGGCAGATGTGTACGTGGACCAACTTCATCTTATAGTGCTGGATGATCAACAGATTACTAAAGGAAAAGAAGCTCTGACTGAGGTAGCAATTAGGATGAGTGGGCTACAGGACTGCCAAGAAGAAGAGGAATTGGGTCTTGCCAGTGCTGCTGCCATATCTTCAGCCTCATCAGATGAAGAGTTTAACTTTGAAAAGTATTTGGATGACATGGAGCAGGCAAAGCGTTGCCGCAGGGAAAAAGATTCCACTCCCACAGCAAACAGACTGACTGTATTTCTGCAAAATTTGTTACTTGCTCTCAAAGAAGTAGAAGAGTTCAACCGATCATCAAAACTGACTGTGCATGAGGCAATTCCTTTATACCCCGAGATTGTTAGAGATGTTGCCCATGTGGTCACCGCTTTGCCACCAACCCAAGTTAGTGTAGAGAGGCTGTTCTCTAGCCTTAAAATAATTCGATCAGATTTGAGGTCATCTATGAAAGAGGATCTGATGGAGGCAATACTTTTTCTCAGAACAAATTCATAGACTCCACAAATGTTATTCAGGACGTTGTTGTTGAAAACTGTTTTTTTTCCCCACTTACTGCAGCGTTTTGCATATTTGCAATTTAATAAAGTTTTTTGTGTTCTAAAGTTGTATCCAATAAATATATTTTATATTCTACCTAAATAGCTTGATTATTGTATCATAAGGATGATAAAAAGCTTAAATTAAGTTATCTTATATGTATGAGGGAGTCGGAGTCGGGGTTAGGGGAAATTGAGGAGTCGGAGTCGGGACTTTGGCTTACCGACTCCACAGCCCTGGATATAAGACAGGAGTGGAAAACAGGACATACAGTATATTGTATTTCAGATAATATATAAAGCTCGGAAGTTATAGATAACATACAAAAAGTAGGCAAATAGGATATATGGTAGAAAGGAATGAGCCAACACAAAAAAGGGGAAGAAAAGAGTAAAAGGCAAGGAGTGTGTGTCAAGTGATGGGAAGCTACTGTATGTGTCTTACCCTGAGATTTGTCCTGCACTAGCGGTGCTGTATAGGGAAAAAGACAAAGAAACAAAATTAGAATATTATAATTGAAAAATGGTAATACCAACATTATTATACATAATGATTGGTATTAAGCAAAGATGTAATCACATTCTCGATTGAGGACATGTGGATTCAGTGTGTTAAGCATGTGTATCCAGTAAGATTCACGCTCATTCAGGAGACAAATGTGATCAGCTCCTCGTCTGGGGCGTGTGACCTGTTCTAGAATCTGGAATCTAAGTTGGGCAATATTGTGGTTAGCCTCTGAAAAGTGGTGTTGTATAGGTAACCATGTCTTGCCGCAAAGTTTGGTTGATTTATGACTTGTGAGTCTATCTTTCATCCTTTGTGTAGTTTCTCCAATATAATGGAGGTCACATGGACATTTTAGGGCATAAGCCACAAAAGAACTATCACAAGTAAAGTGACCCCTTAGTGGGTATTTCTTGCCGGTTCTGGGATGTTATAGGTACTGACCTTCGATTACACTGGAGCAGTGTGTACAGTGTAGACAGGGGTACATACCTTTCTTTGGACTAGTGAAGGTCTGTTGGAACGACTCCTTTTTAGTTGAACCAATGTCTGCTTTGACTAGGGAGTCTCTAATGTTTCTGGGTCTTCTGGTATAAAAGTTGTTAATAAATGGTAATCGGCTTGGTTTAGGGACATCATTGTCTTTTTCTTCCAGATCCATAGTGAGACCATTTCTGGGAATCCTCTATTGGAAAACTTTCAATTCATCGTTTTCTTAGTCTCTATTGACTCACATATATTGGGACTTAGGGAGGGATTTTTTCACATTAGAGTGATGGCAACTCTCAAAGTGTAGGTGATTGTTCCTATCAGTCTTAGTAAATAGGTCTGTGCTGAGCATATTGTCAATTATTTTAATTACCTTGATATCCAGGAAATTAAATTTGTGAAGATCATATTGAACGGTGAATTTTAACTCTGGTCTAATGGTATGAACCCAACTTATGAAAGAATTAAGTGAAACCTCGTCACTATCCCATAAACAAAATATGTCATCGATGTAATAGTTCCATATTCTGGCATGTTTCTTAAAAAGGGGATTCATGGAAATGAATTGATCTTCAAAGAGGGCCATATACACGTTAGCGTTGGGGGCATCATATTGGACCCCATGGCCGTGCCACATCTCTGGGCATAGAACTTGTCCTTGAATACAAAATAACTTTCCTCTAGGATCAAGTATAGTATTTATATGCAAAAAGAAAGCTCATCAGATGATAAGCCTTCTTTCTGTGGTAGCTCAGTGATGGCCTCTATACCCTTCTGAAATTGAATCGAGGTGTAGAGGCTACAGACATCGAGAGATACCAGAAGTGTGGAACTGTTTATCTTGGGGTTAGATCTCAAGATACGTAAGAAATGTCCTGTATCTTTCAGATATGATGTGGTCTTCTTGACCAGGGGTGTCAGGACCTTATCAAGGGTCAAGGGGGAAAAATTGAATTGGTGAAGGCCACTATCTTCCTGGATGTTTTTCTAAATAATGTGGGACAGGGTACCTTAGGCTTACTCAAGCACCTGGCATGTAAACGACCTCTGCACACCCTATAGCTACATATGTAAATTATATAGTATAGATAATATCAGCTCAACTTGCCTTTGTTTTACAGCTGCTTAGATGAAGAAAAAGAGCCTTTATTTGGGAAGGAGTCCCAGGATGTGCAAGAAGATCGTGTAACAAGTTCCATGCAGCTAGTATACAACTTCAGCACTATCACTATTTTCTGCAAAGCTTCAAACATTGCGGGATCCACATCTACAAAGATATCATTAAACAACATCGTTCATATAGGTAAGTGTAGACTTTTTAGCTAAATTACAATCCCTAAGAGCTGTAATTATAAAAAAAAAAAAAATTCATCAGATACATTTCAATGGTTAGAAAAATTGTTCTTTTTTTTATGGGGCTGTAATCAGAATCTTTATCTCTCTATACATCAACTCATTTTTATTCTGATTACTTAACCCCTTAACGACCACGTACCGTCTTTTGACGGCGGCCGGTGCGGGTCGTTTGTCTACAGCGACGTCTTTTGGCGTCGCTGTAGACTTCGGGGTTTGCGGCGCCCCGCGCCGCAACTGTGCTGGGATTGGGACTGTACTACACAGCCCTGATCCCAGAGCATGTCCTGCGAGCATCGGGGAGCGGAGGAAACCTCCGTAACCCGATGCTTTAACCCTTGATTGCGGCGGTGCGTTACCGCAGCGCAATCAAGGAGTTCCCCTGCTCTCTCGGGTGATCGGAACACCAGGTCATCCGACAGAGCCCGGGGAATGGCTGCACAGTCAGCCCTGGGGATCTAGAGTGGCCCCAGAGCTGTCTGTGTAACAAACCAGTGATCAGGCCAGCCTGTGTGCTGTCCTGATCACTGCCTGTGTCAGACTGACACAGATTATTATGTATTAGCATATATGAATATGCTAATACATTACTAAGTGTAAAACAAAAAAAATGTAAAAAACAGTTCTCCCTTCATGGGATTTAAAAAAAAGGAAAAAACATAAAAAGGTATAAAAAAAATAAAATAAAAAATAAATAAATAAAATAAAAATAAATATTTAATAAAAAATAATTGTGCATAAATTACACACACAAAAAAACCTACACATATTAGGTATCCACACGACCGTAATAACCTGTAGAATTAATCTAACAAGTTATTACGTGTGAAATATGAACAATATGTTACAACTGTTGAAACGCAAGGAGGCAAAAACTAAAAAAACGTTCTGGTCATTAACTACTTTTCAGGCCTGGGTGTTAAGGGGTTAAAGGAGTTGCAATTTATTCCAGGGACCATACCACACAGGTCCATGGACCATGTCTTCTGTTGCATCTCATTTTCTTTTAGTGGAGTATAAACTGCAATGCCAGTCGAGGCCAATGGTCAATAGTGGAGCTATTTTTAGAAAAAAAATCGGCGCCTTTAAGGGAATGTGTCATCATAAAATGACCCATTTTAAAGAAAATTTTAAAATGCTCTAGTTTACACTTTGTCCCCTAAGCCTAATAATAGACTAGCACTTCCTGTTCTGTAGAGAAAACTTTTCAGCAGCCTCCTCATTATAAGCATAGGCAGGATTACACTGAAAGGGGCACAACAGAAGATAGTCACAGCTCCCTTCCCTGCATACTCACTTCTTCACAGGTCACAGACCATGTCTAGCTACTGTTCACAGAATCCTATGTCCATGAAGCTGCTGTAAAGCATCACTCTTAATGTTGTAAAAAGCTGCTCAGGCAAAATGTCCGCCCCCATAATCATACACAGATAACAGAACTGAGAAATCTACAATCAGAAAATGAAAAAAAAAGGCTGAAAAGAAAAGAATAGGTTCCAGTATCTGGTTTTAATTAGTAAAAAAAAATGTTGATAGATTTCCCTTTAAAACTGAAATTAAGACAGATAAAAATATAACAGTATAATTTGAAATCCTTAATAGAGATCATTTAGCTTCAAGTGAATGCCAACATGGCGTATTTATGAATTTTATATATTTTTTTAATTGTAAGAGTTAACTTTTTCTGGTAGAGGTGCAGAATTACAGATATATTCTCATTTCCTAAAATCTGGTTTGGGGGACGGGATTGACCAGACCAAAGTTACAACAGAGGTGGTTGTGCATGAACAGCTGTCTCCATTTTCTTCATATCACAAGGCATTATGGGAAAGGAGCTGGGAAGCTCCAGCGCCCTCTTTTGGATGTAACAAATCCTCAATTTGCTTTTGACACATAATGCCATGCAGATGCTTCATGGAGTGCAAAAAGGCAATTTCGAATCTCCACACGCCTATATAGGCGCTCTCCCTAAGGAGAGATCTTCCCTTTCTGATCCATTTTCTTCAGTAAGATTTCTGAATACAGCAAAGTGAGTCAGGACAGCTGTATTTAGAACACCCATAGAAATTAATGGAGAGAGTTGTGCATGTGCTCTGCTCACTGTGACCGGGTCATTTACACCTTTAAACATGTTAGGAGATGGGAATAACCGTTTAAATGTCAATTATTAAATGTCAATATTTGATCTTGAAAGGGTATTCCTATCTGGTTGTTTTACAGAGCCTGCTCTTCACAGCCAGCTTTAGGCTCACACCATCTGTTTAGACTGCGGGTGGTTCTACACCACTGACTGACATTTCAGCTCTGCTATTCCTACTGTAGCTGAGCCTGTTATATAAACATTTGTGAGGACAAGGTTTTACAGCAGAATACAAGGCTTTAGAGCTCTAAAGGGTTAAAGTTTGTTAGTAAAAAAAATAAACAAGCTCCTGTGCTGTTGATAAGACACAGCAGGGAGTGAGGGCTATGAGACACCTAATATACCCACCAAGCCAGCTCATGACATGTGCCTTGCTTCATGAGCTTTGTGCTGCCAATGTCGAAAGAAGTTTGCTTCATCATACTTAAAGATTTGAGGATATACCATATTTGTTACACAGATGTAGAAACTAGGAAGTGGTCATAATAATGTGACTTGGCTTTTTTTATATCTTATGAACATAGCTCCTAACCAGTTAATATTTCATGTTAATATTTTTTCAAAGAGATTTAAAAGAAAACAGCCCTTGTTGTCCAAAATACCCCCCCCCAAAAAAAAAAAACACCACTCACCTCGTCAATCCCATAATGATCCAGTACAAATGTGGTATAGGTACAGATTGCTGGTGAGGACATGATACCGGCGCATGATTGCTGCAGTAACAGTATGTCCCCACACATAGAATCAACCTGCTTTATGCATGGAAATCTACACCAATTCTGCCTAGAATACCTCTCCCATTATTTTAATGGAAGTCCACCCGACCAATGCTGAAAACACTCTGTGCCGATTGAAAATCCACATTGTGGAATTTTTAGACACTGAGAAAATAAGCATGCTGTTTATTGAGGAGCTTCCGTGCTGATTTCTCCTATTGAACTTAATGGAAGGTCAAAAATCTATGTAAAATCTGCATCAACATCTGCAGCAGAGTCCTGGCAGAGACACATCCCAGCCGGTGGACTCTGATTTTCTTTGAAATTGGCATCAAATTTGAACCCGGAGTGGGAATAGGACCTTAGTCATCGGCTTTAGCAGTCTTGTGCCGTACTCAGTGAAATCACTACTAAACGCTCAGTGATTAATGCAACTGAATACATTAGGCTTCATGATTAATTTATATAAATATATAAATGGTCCCTACAAAAAGTATGGGGAAAAATTATTTCAAGTGAAGCCCCCTCAAAAGACAAGGGGACATTCCCTTCGACTAGAGAAAAAAGGATTCAATCTCCAGAAGAGAAAAGCGTTCTTCACTGTGAGAATAGCCTGCCTGAGGAGCTGGTCACAGCAGGAACTGTAGAGAGTTTCAATAAAGGCTTAGATACCTACCTGGAACTAAAGAATATTAATGCGTACGTAGCTAGGTAAAATTCTGGATCCTGGCTGGTGGAAGCTCTGGGGTCAGATAGGGTCTCCACTGGAGCAGATTGGTTATGCCTTGTGGGTTTCAGGGCATTAACCAGTGGGGAGGCTGGGTTTGAAATCCTTGTCTCTCTCCCTTCACCCACATTTTACCCTCCCTTGGTTGAAATTGATGGACACGTGTCTTCTTTCAACCGTACTATGTAACTATGTAACTATGTATCAATATTGTCTAATTGTCGCCCATAGCAGCCAATCAAAGCTCAGCCTTCATTTTTTAAACTGCTCTCAAAAAACAGAAACTAAGCTCTGATTGGTTGCTCGGAGCAACATCGGTAATCTTACTGCTAGACAGAATTAATAAATGAGACTGATTTTATGTACAGTTTTGCAGAATATGATTGTTAATGATAACCCCCAAAATTACGTCCCAGATCTTACAAACCAAAATGGCTGCTTTGGCTACATTGCTATATAGCTATAGCCCTTAACATATGGTCGTCACCTCAGTCTCTTTAGGTTGGAAGATGTAACAAGGCAGTTTCTTGCATAATGTGATAGATGATATTGCTTTTCTGACCATTTCTCCCCTTAGTTCCAGCTGAGGCACTAAGGAGAGAGCTTGAACAATTCAGCCCCATGATGATCGTAATGGCTGTGGTTGGAATCTTCTTCCTCTTGCTTTCAGCATTCTTCTTTTACAAATACAAGCAGGTACGTAACAAGAGTATTTTCTCCATTTATGTGAAAATAAGACTTTCTTGTGGAAGATGTGGCCCATATAAATAACAAGCCAAAATCACATTGTACAGGTTTGTACACAAGAAATTGTATTTGTAATGAATTGATATTAAGGGATAGTTCACACGGCTTATTGCCGACGTAATTGCGGGGATGGATTTCGCCCCGCAATTACCCCGGCAGCCGTGCAGCGGGGCGGGGCGGCGCTGCCGGCCCCATAGACTGTCATTATCTACGGCGCGTACACGCCGTAAATAATTCACATGTCACTTTCTCCCCCCGGGGCGGATTCGCCGAGCGGGGAGAGGGGACGGAATCCATAGTTCTCTATGAGAACTGTGGATTACCGTAATGACAGAGACGGATTTCAGCCGTACTGCAGCGCAAATACGGCGCGCAGTACGGCTGAAATCAGTGCCAAAATCAGCCGTGTGAACGAGCCCTAAGTATAATCGCTTTTATATTTTAAAAAAAATATTTGTATACATTTTTTAAACAAAAATTGCATATTTGAAAACCTTCTTATGGGTAATACTTTTTAGGGTATGTTCACCTGGTGTAATTTTGGCCCGCGGCATATTTGTGCTCTAATACGGGCGAGATGCACGTTGAAATTACGGTAATCCACAGTTCTCATAGAGAACTATGGATTACGCCTCCTCTCCCCGTTTGCACAATTCGATCGTATTGTACACGCGGGGAGATAAGAGACATGTCAATTATTTGCGGCAAATATGCGGCGCCGTGAGTAATGAATGTCAATGGGGCTTTCAGGCTGCTGCCTAACCCCCCTGCGCCGCCGAAGTACGCACATATTAGCGCGAGTTCCCGAAACACACGATGTACTGCGGTGCGTACATCCTGTGAACACACCCTAATGGTGGGTCACAGATGAAGTCCTAACCTTAAAGAGAACCAGTGTCCATTCATGTCATGATATGTCTTTTGAAATAACAATTCTAGAGCCTCTTTTCTTATACCTCTGTGTTGTGCCATCCCTCTATTATTACTCCTAGAAATGTATGACTGAATCTGTAAACTGGGTGTTATCCTTCCAGTTTTCAGAGGGGTGTGCCTCTGCACACAGTGACTGTCAGTACTGATTGGTTAGTGTTAGACTGTTCAGTGACACACCCCCAACTGGTAACACCCAGTTGATTGATTAGTTATACATTTCTGGCTGTTTCTACAGCAAAATATAGTTTCACTAGGTTTCCCAGCAGTAATGAACCTGATTGAGGGGAATGCCCCAAGTAGAAGAACCCTTAAGTAGCTTTCCAGATTAAGGACATTACAGAGAGTAGCACCATTGACCTCTGTGAACTCATGTCTTGCAGCTAGACAAAGATTGGTCTAGAACCTAAATGTTTGCCCAGGTATGTTGCAGTGAAACATTTCAGAAATAGAACCTGTCCACACATATAACCATCCAGTACATAGAACGTACCCACACATAGAGCCTGCCCACACATAGAGTCTGACCACACATAGAGTCTGACCACACATAGAGCCTGTCCACACATAGAGCCTGTCCACACATAGAGCCTGTCCACACATATAACCGTCCAGTACATAGAACGTTCCCACACATAGAGCCTGTCCACACATAGAGTCTGACCACACATAGAGCCTGTCCACACATAGAGCCTGTCCACACATAGAGCCTGTCCACACATAGAGCCTGTCCACACATAGAGCCTGTCCACACATAGAGCCTGTCCACACATAGAGCTTGACCACACATATAATCGTCCAGTACATAGAACGTACCCACACATAGAGTCTGACCACACATAGAGCCTGAGCACACATAAAGCCTAGCCACGTATTAAATCTGTTCACACACAGAACTTTTCCATTCGTAATAATGTTACTGTCAACCCATAGAAGCCGTCTAAACATGGGGTCGATCCACACCTGGAGCCTGCCTCCTCACTGAACCTGCCCACAAGAGAACCTGTACATAAATAGCATGCCATTTCATAGACCTGACCCACATGTAGAGCCTGCCCAAACATATCATCTACCCTCTCACTGAACCTACCCACACAGTGCTTGTCCACACATAGAACCTGTCCACATATAGAGCCTGTCCACACATAGAGCCTGTCCACACATAGAGCCTGTCCTCACACAGAGCCTGTCCTCACACAGAGCCTGTCCACACACAGAGCCTGTCCACACACAGATCCTGTCCACACACAGAGCCTGTCCACACATAGAGCCTGTCCACACATAGAGCCTGTCCACACATAGAGCCTGTCCACACGTACAACCTGTCCACACAGAGCTTGCACACATATAGAACCTGTCCACTCATGGAGACTGCCCAAATATAGAACCTGTCCACACATAGAACATGCCCTCAAATTGAACCTTCCCACACACAGAGCCTGTCCACACACAGAGCCTGTCCACACACAGAGCCTGTCCACACACAGAGCCTGTCCACACATAGAGCCTGTCCACACATAGAACCTGTCCACATAGAACCTGTCCACACATAGAACCTGTCCACACATAGAACCTGTCCACACATAGAACCTGTCCACACATAGAACCTGTCCACACATAGAACCTGTCCACACATAGAGCTTGTCCACACATAGAGCTTGTCCACACATAGAGCTTGTCCACACATAGAACCTGTCCACACATAGAGCCTGTCCACACATACAACCTGTCCACACATACAACCTGTCCACACATAGAACCTGTCCACACATAGAACCTGTCCACATATAGAACCTGTCCACATATAGAGCTTGTCCACACATAGAGCTTGTCCACACATAGAGCTTGTCCACACATAGAACCTGTCCACACATACAACCTGTCCACACATACAACCTGTCCACACATACAACCTGTCCACACATAGAACCTGTCCACACATAGAACCTGTCCACATATAGAACCTGTCCACATATAGAACCTGTCCACATATAGAACCTGTCCACACATAGAGCTTGTCCACACATAGAGCTTGTCCACACATAGAGCTTGTCCACACATAGAACCTGTCCACACATAGAGCCTGTCCACACATACAACCTGTCCACACATACAACCTGTCCACACATAGAACCTGTCCTCACATAGAGCCTGCCCACACAAAGAGCCTGTCCACACATAGAACCTGTGCCAACATAGAGCTTGTCCACACATACAACCTGCCCACACCTACAACCTGTCCACACATACAACCTGTCCACACATACAACCTGTCCACACATAGAGCCTGTCCACACATCAGAGCCGTCCACACATACAACTGTCACACATACTAACCTGTCCCAAACACAATTTAGAGCCTGCCACACCTCCACCCTGTCCACACCTACAACCTGTCCACACATACAACCTGTCCACACATACAACCTGTCCACACATAGAACCTGTCCACACATAGAACCTGTCCACATATAGAACCTGTCCACATATAGAACCTGTCCACACATAGAGCTTGTCCACACATAGAGCTTGTCCACACATAGAGCCTGTCCACACATACAGCCTGTCCACACATACAACCTGTCCACACATACAACCTGTCCACACATAGAACCTGTCCACACATAGAACCTGTCCTCACATAGAGCCTGCCCACACAAAGAGCCTGTCCACACATAGAACCTGTGCCAACATAGAGCTTGTCCACACATACAACCTGCCCACACCTACAACCTGTCCACACATACAACCTGTCCACACATACAACCTGTCCACACATACAACCTGTCCACACATAGAGCCTGTCCACACATACAACCTGTCCACACATACAACCTGTCCACACATAGAGCCTGCCCACACCTACAACCTGTCCACACATACAACCTGTCCACACATACAACCTGTCCACACAGAGCTTGCACACATACAACCTGTCCACACATAGAGCCTGTCCATACATACAACCTGTCCACACATAGAACCTGTCCACACATAGAGCCTGCCCACACATACAACCTGTCCACACATAGAACCTGTCCACATGTAAGCCGAGTACCGAGGGCAGGTTTACCGGAATACAGCGAAGTCACGGACAAAGAACACGACTCCAACACCAGCTCAACAACGGTTTGTTTTACTGAATTTTCTGGAACAAGATGGTGAACAGATCCCCCAAACACAAATTTACAAATACGTATCCTGGGCCCCTGTGCTGCACAGCGTGCCGCCAGAAGTGTATTCTCTGGATGCCTGGTAACTTTACCTAACTGTGGGGTTCGGAAAGGCCGATAACCCCTTACCTTCTTAATACCGTAATCACCAACGGGAACAATTGTGTATGGTGGCAGTTGCAGGGGCTCGTGGTGCAGCACAGCAGCTTACACAGCTTAAATGATTTACCCACTTCCCTCCCAAACGCACGTGACACAAACTTTCCCTCACAGATGAACCGGTTCAAGTAGCTAATGGTGCGATAGAAAACTCTCCAAGTCCTGAACAGGAGGATGTATTTGGGAAACCCTCCTTTGGCCTGTAACTGAGCCTAAACTAACTAAACTAATATCAGGCCTTCTCCCAGTCCTGAGCTCGTTGGCGTGCACGCATCCGCTGAGGTACCTTAAAGATGGCCGGCAATCCCTGTTCTCAGATACAGATGGATGGAATGGATGGTCCGGCTGCAGACAGTCCTCTCTATCTTGGCAGCTTGTCCTTCTTGTCCAGGAGTTCTCTCTCTCCCTCTGCGATGGCGTCTGTATAGACAGTCAGGCTCTCCTCTGTCCCTGGAACGACTGTGAATCCTGGCTCCTTTAGCTCAGTCTCTGTCTCTGTTCTCCTCAGAATCTCAGCAGCTTCTCAAAATGGCTGCTACATGTGCCAGTCTTATACCATGTCCCTCATTTGCATATACTGGAAACTGGACATAGCGGCATCTAGTGGCCAAACAGTAGAATACAAAGAAACATTTTACAACTGTCATGCATGGGATTTTACTTAGAAAACACAAGGAGGCTGTCCCACTATCCCACACACACATACAACCTGTCCACACATTCAACCTGTCCACACATTCAACCTGTCCACACATACAACCTGTCCACACATACAACCTGTCCACACATACAACCTGTCCACACAGAGCTTGCACACATACAACCTGTCCACACATAGAGCCTGTCCATACATAGAACCTGTACAGACATAGACACTGTCCACACAAAAAGTCTCTCCAGCCTTCAACAATGATAGAACTAAAACTCCTAGCTTGCTGTGACAAGCTGTGTGTGTCAAATATGCTGGGACTAGTTTCTTTACAACAGTTGAAGTCCTATAGGTCACAGCCCATTGGATGTGATCATAGGACACTTGGCCTTGTGTATGAAAACTGTAACAGTAAGACGGTCTTTGTTGCCCTTAGAAACCAATTGGGTTCAGCTTTTATTTTTCCAACGCACTATATAATATTAAAGCTGAGCTCCGATTGGTTGCTATGGGCAACAAAGACAGTCTTACTGTTAGGCTTTGTTCACACGGCTTAATTGCGGGATGTATTTCGGGGGCAGGGCGGCGGTTCCGGCAGCCCGCCGGCCCCATTGACATTCAATATTCTCAACGCGTATACGCAGTGAATAATTGACACGTCACTTCTCTCCCCGCTCCGCGTATTGTCCGAGCAGGACGAGGAGACACAATCCATAGTTCTTTATGAGAACTGTGGATTACCGTAATGACTGGGACGTATTTCAGCCCATAATTTGCGCAGTACTGTGGGTAATTATGGACTAAAATACGTCCCAGAAGTCGTGTGAACATAGCCTTACAGTTTTCATACATAACCCTTATATTGATAAGTGGTTTATACCTTGCATTGAACACTCGTGCTGCTAATTATTTTCCTCAATGTTGGATTATTGCAGACCTTGCAGTGTTAGCAAATGCATTGTCTGAGGGGAGTATAACAGAGTCTGATATCCCTCTTCTGCCTCATCAGAGACTGCTGCTTTATTGCCCCCATGCTTTACACAGCAGTTGTGCTTTCTTACATTGGCTGTTGTGTCTAAGCACAAGTTAACCTCAAGCTCAGCAGGACTTGAGAGCATAGAGCAGATATCTAGCAGGACCATTAGGAAACACTGATAAATGTGAGATACAACTGCATGTCAGTTATACTATTTTGACAAAAAGCAAGCAATTTTGTGGTGACCTAACAGGAAGTGTACTGACGCAACTCTTATGAAATCTCAGCCTAGCCTTTGTTCTGCAGATACAGAAAATAAAAAATCACAATATTGGTTACAAAAATAGGAACAGAAACGAAGGAAAACGTCAATGCTTTAAAATCTGAGCTGAAGATTGTGTAAGTCAGAGCCATATACTATTAAGGAGATATATGTGACCAGATAAACATGGCAGCTTTCTTCCCAAAATAATCAAAATAATAATCATTTTTTATTTATATAGCGCCAACATATTCCGCAGCACTTTACAATTTAAACACTGCCACATCTGATTGCAGGACATGTATGGTATTACAGCTCAACCCTTTACTTTCAGCAGTGTTAAGCTGCAATACCAGACACCATGGGCAGGTGTGGTGCTATTTCTGAAGGAAAGCAGATATGTTTCTCTAATCCAAGACATAATGACTAGGAAAAAAGTACCGTATTTTCTTTTTTTTAGTTTCTGTAATAGCAGAAATAAAGCTGAAGCTCCAGAATATGTAGAGTTGCAGGCACTGATTAGCTGCAGAGGTCACATGCATTTACTTACATCACTGTTCAGAGCTGTTCCCTTCCGAATGGGGATGTAAATGAGGCGGACATGACCAGTCAGAGGCCGCAGAGGTGACTTCTCCAGTCGGAAGTGACAGAAGACTGGGGAGAGCCAGTACTGAAACTGAAGACCGGAGCTAGGGGAATTTATGTTTTTTAAGTGAGATCCCAGGAGCTTACTATTAATTTCTTCTAGAACATAGACAACCCCTTTAAATAACATGATACAGCTATAGGCCTCCAGATTCCCTGAGTCAAAAATTAGTCTCTTGTATAACAGTTCGGCTATGCTTTTTTTCTTATTTAGAGCCCATAATCTCCTTTATAGCAATAGTTAATTGATAAAATCCTGCCTGCAGCCCCCATAAGGGAGTGATTAGATGTGTGCAGCATATAGATTTATTGCTGAGTTCAGATGGGCGCAAGCTCTTAAGCTCCTCCTAATGGTGACTGCAATCAGCTCAAATATTACTCTTTAAAGAGACCGTACAGGATTAGAAAAATATGCTTGCTTTCTTTCAAAAATAGCACTTAAATGGGGGTTACCAAGAAGGCATTTCATGTTTGCTTTGTCCTCACTTCAGCTTTCAGTGTCTTCAGAAAGGAGCGTATTTGATTTGTTTGAACTTGCAGAACATGTGACCCAGCAGGCTTGCCATCACCATGCCTTTCCCCATAGTCAAAACACATTGTTGTTTATGTAAAGTCAACTAGCTTAAAGTACAATAGCTAGGACTAGCAACAATGTAGCTGAGTGGTTAACCCATTAGTCTTTCAGTATAGAAGTCCTGAGTTAAAATCCCTGCAGGAACCAAACTTATATTTTATATCTCAATGCATTGCACTTAGCTGATTGAGGTTTCATTTTTCTGAAAGGGAGAGAAAAAGTGCCAATAGACAGACCAAAAAAAGATTGGCAAGGTGCCTACAGCTTAGTAGAAATAGACCAAATGCAGGAAAGTCATCAGGCCCCTCTATACTATTTATTTAGGCAGATTAAATCACTGCCTTACAAAACATACACAGGATAGCAGTCCAGGCCTTATCTGTAGTATCTGACTAATTACTAAGGAGTACAGAGGACAGGAGTAGAATTACAGCACCTGGGATTGGACACTCGCTCAACGGTGAGTGTGTGTGATTACTAGGCAGGCAATAGACTGACAGTAGCTGTCTGAGAGGAGAGGTGATGTCTGAGCATGTGTGGAGCTCTCAGCCCTGGTTGTATCCCCTAGAGACGAGCTGAACACTATGGATCATTAGGAGAGCAGCTATAACAAAAATGGTACAGAATTTTTAATTATGATGAATGGTGAAAATGTTTATTGTTTAATTTGCAAGCTTTCCACATCAATTTTACTTGGTGGGAAAACCCCTTTAAATTGTCCATGGGTTGTGCATGGTATGACAGTTTACCTCCTTCTTTAATTGAGCTAAACTGCAATATCCGACACAATCCAAGGACAGGGGTGGCACTGTTCTGGAAAGCACTATCCATATTTTTTTAAACTTGAATAATGTCCCTTAACCCTATAACTCTGTGAAATGATGCAAAAAATTTGGAATCCTATACAATATAATATAAAATACAGGGCCTGGTGGGAAGTCTTTCAGCATTATGTACTGTGAAAATATATTTCACAAGAGATGCATCCGTTTTTTGGGCTGGGTGCATAATTTTAATGATTTACTGTCAACCCATACTCAATAATTGTCAATGATGGCAACTCCAAAATTACAACAGTCACACCCCAGAAAAACACATACACTATTTTCACTCTAAATGCTGAAAATATTTTCACATTTTATTTAATATATTTAAAAAAAAAATATTACAGACATGGAGTTTATAAGAAGAAGTTCCAAAAATAATTTCTTAGGGTATGTTCACACGGCGTATTGTGCCACGCACTTCGCAGCGTATTGCGCTCTATATGTGGCGAAATGCGCACCACAATTATGGTAATCCATAGCTCTCATAGAGAACGTATTGTACGTGCAGGGGGAGAATTGGCATGTCAATTGTTCGCAGCGATTATATGCATGTCAATGGGGCTGGCGGGCTGCCCCCATGATTTGGGAATACGCGCTGATCAGCGCGTATTCCCAAATCATGGGCTCACACAGCATCTTTCAGGATGTATTTCGGGGCATAATTGTGCTGCAGTGTGCCCCGAAATACGTCCTGTAATTACGGTAATCATAGCTCTCATAAAGAGCTGTGATTACCTGCCGTCTTCCCCGCCACGTATTGAACGATTGCCGATTACGCCCCAGGGATAATAGAAGTGAATGAGGTCGCCTCCCCCCGCGCTTTAGAAGAACGCACCAAGCAGCATGTTCATCTAAACACATGGCGTCCTGTGGCGTGCACAGGTACTCGCCGCAAGATGCAGTGTTAACATACCCTTACTATAAAAAGGGCAATTAACATAATTCACCAGTACATAATTTTACCATTTACTGCAGTGAAGCAAAATACAAATTTTTTTTAGCTATGCAGGAATAATAACTGACCCATACGTAGGTCATTGTTCCCCAACTCCATTCCTCACACCCCACCAATAGGTCATGTTTTCAGGATCTCCCACAGAATTCACTGACAATGATCAAATCCCCTGTGCAATGCTAAGGAAAGCCAGAAAACCTGACCTGTTGGTGGGCCTTGAGGACTGGAGTTGGGGACCCCTGACATAGGTGATGTGTGTGAAGTCCCAGCAACACATATACAAGTAATTTTTTGTTTATTTTTGGCTAAAAATGTTTTCACATTTTAGTAAAACATATTAAAATATCGATACAGAGTTTTCAAGAAAAAATATTAAAGTGTATTATACATGTGATTGGGAGATTTAATGTTAAAGTCCCACAGACCAAATAAAAAAAAAAAAGTTTATAAACCAAAAAAACTTACTTATTATGTAAATGACACATCAGAGGAGGAGCAGTGGACCTGAATGCCACCCAGCCCACTGTCCCTGCCTACTTGGCGTGCTGCCCTAGAAGGCTGACCCCAACTGGACGACAGACCCTACGCTGCTAAGTGCAGGGCCGTCAGGGAAACGCAGTGTCGAACAGTCTGGGTCGGTAACGGTGCGGGAATGTCAAAGCCAGGAAACGGAAGGCAAATGATTAGTCAGAAACAAGCCGAGGGTCCAAACACGATCAGGAGCGCGGTACAAAATCGGAGGTCACAACGAGCAGGGGTCAGGAATTCAGGAGTAAAACAACTAACAGGAATCACAGAGAAAAGCTAAGGGGATAACCTTTGACAGGCAAGGCCTGAGGGAACTGAGGAGGTTTAAAAAGTCTGCCCAGACACCGCCCCTGCGGCTGATTGGTGCGGTGTCTGAGACCTCCGATTGGCCTGAGTGACGCACTCTCTTTTGGGAGAGGCTGCAGAGCTGTCACTCCTGAGCTCAGAACAGCACCTCTCCCAGGGTGTGGAACCAGGCCAGTCATATTAACCCTTGCAGGGCGTTGCAAAAAACAAACAGAAGGGTGCCTAGACGAATCTATCCTGACAGTAAAAAATGGAAATTAAAAAGTACACATTCTTTGTGTTGTGGCAACCGTAACGACCCAAACTGTAAAGTACTCTTGTTTTTGAATCTGCATTGCTTTTTTGCTTATCTAAATGTTTTAGTGATGACAAAATTGAAAAGTGATAAAAAATAGTCATATGTACCCCCAATCATACTGACCTGCAGAATAAACAATAATTTGCTATTTATACTGCACAATAAAAAAAAATTAAATGCGGAAAATATAAGCAAACACATCCATGAGTCTCTGAAATAAACGTCCAGTATTAACGGATGCTCTACATGTAAAGAACTGTAGGTCCATAGTCAGAGAATATATGATTCAAAATTGCAAGTACTGCGAAATCCAGAATATTAGTCATTCTTTTATTTAAAAAACATAAAAAGTATAGTCCATAAAACTCCAAGAAATGAAAGACATTTACACCTTTCAGATCAAATAATTCTAATTCACAGCATTTAATAAGGATCATCAAAGCAGTGAACAAATCACAAAATTGTGCTAATGTGAACTACTCCTTGTCCTACAAAAAACAAGCCCTCACACAGCTTTGTGGAAAAAAAGTTTTATCTCTCAGAAGATGAGTATTAACAAACCAGAAATTTATTTTGTGTATTTCGTTAGGTACCCAAAGTACCCAGGCCACATTGTAAGGTATGGATGTAGCAAAGTTTACCTTGACGGTGATATCAAGCCTTTCCTTGTTACCTATTCTTAGCTCTCAACAATATCTATTAAAAGCCATTGAAAAAGTTAAAGTCAATTTTTGTGCCGTAATAACAGGGTGCATAATTCATCAAGTTTATCTTTGCTACATTCGTTTCAGTGCATTTATCAAGCAGCGAAGCAGAAGTGGAAAATATATTAAGATATTGTTATTTTAAATGGATCATCATATTCACCATCTTCTCACCTCTTAATACAGAAACCAAAATATGAAGTTCGCTGGCAGATGGTCCAGGTGTCCGAAGGCAATCAATATATATGCATTGACCCAACACAGCTGCCATACAATGAGAAATGGGAGTTTCCAAGAACTAATCTGCAATTTGGTATGTAACCTAAGGGTTAGGGCATGGCTACATTAATCATACTGCTGACAAAAGCATGAACAACCAATGTCTTACAATGCTGAGGGGGCTACAAGATCCAGCATTTTCTTATATTATTTTAGGTTGTTTGGCTTTAACAGTTAGTTGAAAATCTAAACTCAAATTGCTGTTGCCATTAAATTCTTACATAATATCAATGTCATATAAAGCCAAAATACATGTGCAAATAACAGTGAACATAAAATAGTCCCATAAAATTCCTAACTTATAGCATATAAAAGCAGGTAGTCGAGTCTCCACAGTTAAAGACCAAAATGTTTTATAACACAATATATACTTTTCTCCTTCTTCACAGAACAGAGGTACAGTGCGCTTGGTGCTTAACATTTCAATCAGGGCATTTTATCTGATGTTGCAGTTCAAAAACACGGTGGCACTGATGCTTGAACATTTGAGGACACTAAAATGGTTCAGATCTCTGTCAAATTCACTAAAACCATTCTACTTAATGTTGTCTCCCAAAAGCTTTAAATAAATTTTTTGCTGCACACTGCTCCTCAACACTTTACACAACTAACCAATAGCTCCATTTTAAATCTTTAACATAATCTGCAGTGCATACACAGATAAGGGGTAGGTCCCACCTATCATACTTTTATTCGGTCCACTACGCCTTAGAACTGAACAAACCAGGCCACACTACAGGCCTCAAGGCAGTCACCACACTGCACGCTACTCTCCATCCCCTTTCAAAGTGATGTCTCACACAATCCCTTCTCCCATCAGCTGTAGCTTCCCCCAGGTTTGGGCCTACCACCACCCAATCCACCTTGGCTCCTTCTTTGGTTGATGTCTCATGCAGCCTCAGCCTACTCTTAAAAACTGACCCCTAACTATGGCTCACAAATTACCTCAGCCACACAACTTCACCAGCAGTCCTCACAGAGTTCTGAAAACTGCTCACTTTTTGGGCTCAACTATCCTCGCCCACAACACCAAGACAACAGTGATTTCTCTGAGTCATTTTACGGTCTACTCATGACTCTCCAATTATGACCTGATCTAGACCAATGTGATGGTTTTTGCTACAGGTCTACCAAAGTTTCAACAAAAAGTCCAAAAGTGCAGCATTTTCACAGGCCTTGTGTCCTCTGACATGGACAAGCTGCTCCAGTTTCTCAGTCCATGACAATCCTTTAGGTAAAAAGTGCTCACTGGCCTAGAGTTCACCGTTACTTCACCAACAGGCAGGCCCCAAGCCTACTCAAACTCATAAACCAATCACAGGTCAACTTGGCTTTAAACACAGAATATCCACACCTGGTCCCTTGGAGTTAAATCCCAACTTTTTACTAGCTCCTTTCAACTACACCTATGTGCTCTATGATGCAACAATCCAATACCACAAGACCTATATACCCATGTCAATTTCATGCTTTAACAAATACCATGTTGATGCCCAGGGGTATAGCTATAGAGATTAGAGAAGTAGCAGTCGCCACTGGACCCTATAGTCTGAAGGGGCCCAAAAGTCCCTTTGTCACATAAAAGAACAAAATTATTGTAAAAGACAAATGGTAGTCATTTAGCCATAGAAAGTCAAAATAATACTACAGTAGAGTGCTCAAATATCGTGTACATGCTGTTTTAATAAGACTACTCTAGACTGAACACAGTGATACTAAGTGACTAATGAGCAACCTGCTAGAAAATGATTAGCCCTGACTTCCCGTTCCTGCAATCTATGACTAACTGCCCCTTATGACCCCTGCATACAATCCCATCTACTTGATAAACCCCCTTCTAGTATGGCCACCAATAACCTCATCCTCCAAGGTCTTTAGGCACTGTCTGATAACAGGTCTACGTTAGCTCTCCTTTCGTTTTTTGCTTAAGATGTGACATCTCTCATACAGGAAAGACTATAGGAGCAGGTGCCTTTGGAAAGGTGATGGAAGCAACTGCCTTCGGGATGGGCAAAGATGACTCAGCCCTCAGAGTTGCTGTAAAAATGTTAAAACGTAAGTACACTTGCTCTAACAACAATGCTTGTGGCAGACTCTTGAGAGGTGGAACCCAAAGAAATCAAAGGGATTTTCAGCTTACCCCACCTTTAGAAGCGATCATCTAGGTTCCCACTGAGTGCACGGTCTGCCGGGAGCTTTCACCAGTGTTTGCAACAATCCAATTATACGAAAAGACCAGCATCCAACTTGTAACAGGATAGAGGCTATGTATATGCAGCTTGTATTAAAACGTATTAACTTTTAATTCATTTCCATTAAAAAGGCATATCCATAAATAGTCCATATGAATAGACAGGCAACAACCTTAATATTCAAGGGTCACACATGTACTCGCCTGGGTGGTGAACCGACTGACGCGTTTCGGTAATAATACCTTAGTCTTGGTCTACACCTCTTAGTTCACCATAGGTTTAAATAGGATTCCGGACATACGTCATCGTTTCCATGTGTTAACTATATGTTGCCCAGAATCACAAATATATGCATAAAAAACGTGTTCAAATATACAAAAAACGATAAAAACAACAATACTCAGACGGCACATATTTTTGAGATTAAGTTCCATAAGTATATAGTAATATGGTATGAGAAAAAAAAGGAGAAAGAACGATAAAAATCAGAAAAAACTCAGAAAAAACTTACGACAGTGTGTACATATATATGTATGTATATGCGCATAAGGCTGTATTAATAGTGACATAATATATCATATTTTAAATTGAGGCCGTGCGGTTGTCTAGTTCCTAGTCTAAATATCCATTTGGCCTCTGCATTCAGCAACCTATCTCTTTGATTTCCTCCCCGTTCGGCAGAAAAGACCCTTTCTATCCCCATACATTTAAAAGCTGTCAGATCACCAAGGTGGACTTCTAAGAAGTGTTTAGAAACTGCTGACATGTTGTGTCGCCACATGTCCTTACGTGCATCCGATATGTGCCGTCTAATTCTTACTTTTAAAGGATTGGTGGTACATCCAACGTACTGCACTCGACATATTTCACAGGAGATGAGGTATACCACAAACTTAGTGTTGCAATTTATATATTTTTGGACGCTGTAAGTTTTACTGGTGACATAAGATTTGAATGTATCTCCTGTATTGATGTATTGACATGTGAGACATATTCGGTGTCCACATCTGTGTGAGCCCTTATATCTGAGCCACGTTTGAATGGAATTATTGTGACTAGTATATAGGCTGGGTGATATATTGGATCCAATACTTGGGGCCTTTCTAGATACATATCTGATTCCTTTTTGGATAATATTCTGTAATTGGTTATCTGCATATAATACTGGTAAGTATTTTTTTTATTATTTTAATGACTTGATTGTATTGTGGAGAAAAAGTGGTGCTGAATGTGACACCTTCAAAAGGTTTTTAATGTATTTGTTTATTTTTGTTTTCTATTAATTGATGTTGTGGTATTCTGGCAACCTTTTCGCTACTAAAATGCAACATTTTTTTCGGAGTATACAAGCTGTCTTAATCTGTCCAGTACTATATCTTGTTGGATTGTATATTCCTCAGTTCTACTACAATTTCTTTTTATATGTATAAGTTCTCCTGTAGATATGTTTTTTATCACGTTGTGGGTGACAAGATGAGGCATTTAGGATAGAATTCTGTGCAGATGTTTTTATGAATGGTTTTACATTAATGCTGTTGTTTGGAGTGCCCTCTAGAGGAATATCTAAGTAATCTATACTAGATTTTTGGACTTAATGTGTGAATTTTGAATTTAAATGGTTGTTATTCACATATTTAATGAATTCCGGTATATCCTCGTGAGGACCCTCCCATATCAGGAGGAGGTCGTCTAAATAGCGACCATACCACCTGATATGGGAGGAAAAGACGTTCCGATCACTGAAAAGAAACATTTCTTCCCACATGCTCATAAAAATATTAGGGGGAAAATTTGGCCCCCATTGAGGTTCCCCTCAGTTGTAGAAAAAATTGTCTATTGAAAGAGAAATAGTTGTGAGTGAGAAGGAAATTAACTACCATTTTTATAAATTCACATAAATTAGGTTAATAATTGCCGTATTTGTTGAGGAATTTCTGTAGTGCTTGTAAGGCTAGCTTGTGAGGTATAGAGGGATACAGGGCTATGACGTCACAAGTTAACCAGAGATAATTCTTTTGCCATTGTATTTGCTCCATGATGTTTATGACCTGCTTTGTGTCGCGTAGAAAACCCGGTAACTTGGGAATTAGTGGCTGTAAAAGACTGTCTGCCCATTCCCCTAATTTTTCACTATACGAGCCTAAACCTGACACTATGGGCCTTAAAGGTGGTGGAAATACGCACTTGTGTACTTTGGGAAGTGAATATACAATAGGTATTTTAGGATGTTCTACAAATAGTTTTTGTGCTAAATCCTCTTTGATGGCTCCCATATGTATGCCTTCCTTTAACAATTCTTTCAGGGCGGTTTGGAAGGGTACAGTGGGGTCCTGTGTCAGGGCACGATATCTATTGATGTCATTTAACATTTCCAAATTAAGTTTTTCGTATAAGCCCAAATCCAGGACTACCACTGCCCCTCCCTTGTCCGCCATTTTCACCACGATCGATTTGTCTTCCTTGAGGTGTTTGAATGCCAGTTGTTCCTGGGCATCTAAATTGTTATATTTGTGTGTTCGAGTACTCGTGTTCGAGTACTCGAACCCAAACTGCAATAATTCTTTATGCAATCATTCAGTCATAGGTGGCAGCTTTTCCAGGATTTTACAGGTTAAAAATAGGCTAAACATGTGTAATACAGAAACCTATATAAATATGGGCCAATAGCAATTGTATCAATGAAGAGTAACACTGCTCTACAACAAGCACCAATACAACAAACTCCCGAAAAAGGATGTAAAGAAACAAAACATTTTAATAAGTAAAAGCTTTATTAACCAAAATGAAATAAAAAAAATTAAAAACTCAGTGCTATAGTAACAAGCAGCCAAGGTAAATATGAGTTACCATATCAATGAATAAAAACATGCATGAGGTATATAATAAAAAATATTAAATAATAAATATATGCAAAGCTCATGGCAAAATGTGCGTTGGGTTTCTTCTGTGCATCCATTTGGTCTGTATTTTTTCTATACAATGTTTACATATTTTTTATGCTTTTTGTTGTATGTATAGTATTTACTATATCTAACCTTGGAGTTTGCACACATTTATTAATACATATTTACTATAAAATACCTCATGTATCTTTTTATTCATTGATATGGTTACTGTTACTTACCTCGGTTGCTTGTTGCTATAGCACTGCCTTTTTATTTGGTTTTATTTCATTTTGGTTAATAAAGCTTTTTCTTATTAATATTTGTTGTTTCTTTTCCTCCTTTTTGGGGAGTTTGATTGTTGTATATGTGTAATACAGAGAGAAACATAAATTTACTTCTGTACTGATGCCGTCCCTTGTCTCTGCAGTCAATCTGTGACTTCAAAATGGGTATGTTGCCATTGCCTTGAAACCACAGTTCATGCACTGTTTCACTTTCTGAGCGGTGCTGTCAAGGCATTGGCACGTGAACGGTGAAGCCACTGATTGGTTGTAATGGTCACACACCGACCGCAAAGAGAAACTCAGCAGAGACTGGGGCACAAGTGCTAGAATGGTGCTTATTATAGAGGTGCGTATGTATTTTTTTTCGACTATTACACAACTAGCCTATTTTTATTTTCAGCGTCAAAAAACTTGAAGGAATTTGTTGAGAAATGAAAAAGATGGTTTTCTAGAAACTGCCCCACCTCTACCCATGGGATGAATCTGATATAATACAGTACCATTTACATGAATTAAATTGAGGTGAAATTACAGGCACTGTCCCAAGTATTGGGTTGCTGCTATTTCTAGAAAGAAATCCCACTCTGATTTTCTATTCCTGGATTACTCCTATAAAACGATCACTAAAAACATGTTGAATATACAAAGTTGTAGTCTCCAACAGTACCTAAGTATATAGCGGTTATGGATGATCCAAGCAGGGGTGTACCTAGAATTCACAGGCCCCATAGCAAAATGATATACGGCCCCACCACCTAATGACAATAAACTCAAACAGCAGCAGGGGTAGTAAAAATTAAGGGCCACATGTATGAACCTGTTTAGGTCTAAAACTCACTTTTTTGCCCATAGGTTACTATGGGCAAAAGAGTGAGTTTTAGACCTAAACAGTTTCATACATGTGGCCCTAAAGGTATAAATAATGCTGCCATTAATCAGCGAACAGACATAGTTCTGAAGAGCAGAAAGCCACCAACTACTTGATCACTGCAGAAAGGAACAATGTTCTTGTCCTGGAGTGGGCCCCCCTCAACCTCTGGACCATATAGCAGTCACTGTGACTGCTATGACTATAGTTATGCCCATGGATCCAGGATTCCATGGGGTGGGCTCTTTTTCTATACTAAAAATATGAATATTCATATCAGGGGTCCATGAAATATGTCTAAATGGACACCGCTTCCGAGGATCAATTCCCTCTATAAATGTTTGCCACCACTTACTGTGGGGAAAACTGAATCTCCTCTTCTATTTATCAGCCAGTGCTCATACAGATGAGAAGGAGGCATTGATGTCAGAGCTTAAAATTCTCAGCCACTTGGGTAATCATGAGAACATTGTGAACCTTCTCGGTGCTTGCACAAGTGGAGGTAAGTGACTTTCATACCTTACTTTAATTAACATGATTTATCTTCAATATTGCAAATTGTTTGCTGTCTAAAGCAAGGTATCAGCCAATCACACAATCAAATTTCTCTCTTGACTCTTTCATGAACATGTGCACTTCATTCAGCCAAACATGTTAATGTCAAACACCTCTGGAGCCAACTTATTACTTATGAGAGCAGAGGGTAGGACGTGCTGAGGCTTCTTTCCTTCGAACATCGAACATCAATTGGGGGGCAATTGGGGAGGCTACTATATGGATTAAAACCCTAAGGTTTGCCCAACTTGTATTTGTATACAGTCAGCTTGTGTAGAAAATATATTCTAATTATAGATATACGTGCACATTTCATATACCTTGTTGCAGTTATACATTGTGGTAAATAATTGGTTATTGATTTGAGGAATACTGCAAACACATGGACATATACCAAATTCTGTTCAGGTTGGATCTTCCATACACATAGATATTGATAACAGGGAAAAGTCAATAATGGTCTTCTAGTAGGAAACCAATGTGAAAATAAGGAGGGCAGATCCCCCGTGCAGAGTATACAATTTCTTTACAGTATCAGCCTCATCCATTCCTTCTTTATGACAATGAGCAACTATTGAAACATATTAAAGAGCACAACCTAACCCTGCAGCAGGTGAGAATAAAAGCACTAATCACTGGTATTAAATTGATAAACCTAGTTTTAGAGATACAAGACAACTGCTCATCACTGTAATGACATCTTCACCAGTTTGTCACCCACTGCTACTAATTTACTTAACTTCTTGTTTCAAGCTCTAATAATGCGCTTTATACTTTTCCTCTTGACAACAATTTTGAATATATATATTAAAGGGGTTGTATCATTTCATTGAATGACCTTCAGAATAAGGGGACAGTGAAAACAAGGAACTTTGCAATTGGATGTCATTTGCAAAGCTGTCTTGTTTTCACAGGATCCCTTATGTTCAGTTTTTGTAAACACTGTTCCCCAGTGTCGGTCGGATGCTGCCTCCTTGCATGTGATAATTTACATCCTGTTCGGCACCTGGTCATATTCACGGGAGCGCGCATTCCAGCGCATGCTCCGTGATGTGGACCGGCTCTGTGTTGGCGTGCAGTGAAAATTGGTATTAAACAGAAGAGAAGTGGCAGCAATCGCATATATCGATGAGAGAGAGAGAGGAGAGAGAGAGAGGAGGAGAGAGAGAGAGAGAATGCGTGACAACAATCAGTGGTAGTTTTGACGTATGCATGCGGGGTTGCGCTGTTCACTGACAGCAATCAGAGGTCTTGCAGCAGAGAGAGAGAGATATTGTGCAGTCCCATGTAAACACAAACAGATAAAGCATATAGTTTTGTTCTGCAGATCTGTAGAGGTCAGAGGTGTAATAATCTGCAGGATATATCACTGTGTGTGAGAGAGAGAGAGAGAAAAAGAGAGTCCTGAATGTCAAATGCCCATTCTAATTACAAAGTATGTAGAGAGCGAGAAATGTAGATATACACTATTGAGTTACACTTAGCTTTTCACTTCCAATGATTCCTTAGTCTCCGACAGCTGAGAAGCCCCTCCCCCTTCTCACAAGACTGAATTCTCACATGTACACTTTGGGGCGTATCTGAAGAGAGAAGATAATCCCTGCTGGGAGGAGAAACACGTCCCTCCATTTCATAAGCTCTCCTTAGCAACCAGTATAAACGGCTGCCAAATGATGAAACGATAAAACCCGTTAAGGTTGTGGTAGTGAGATACAATGTTCTCAGAGCATCAACATTGAGGATTAGTCTCGGGGAAAGAATAGGAGTCAGGGCTCTAGGAACCAGACATGGGCATTTCTACCTGCCGGGGTAACTTTATGGTGAATATTCTGTACAGGGATTTCAGATACAGGTATAGGATTACTACTCTTATTCCTATAGATGAGTATAGGGGTAGCATGCTCTTGTAGAAATCGTATGCTCATCCACAAAAGGAGGGAAATGTTGTAGAAAGCATTTTGTCTCCCATAACCATTTGTCCTTATAGTTTAGTTTGAAAGTTTGAACTGTTTATACAAAGAGAATCTGTGTTCTCTTCTTCACTTTGTCTCCCAAGGACAATATGAGCTGGTCACAAGTTTTGTATCTATTGAGTTCACCAGAAAGTAACATTATTATAACATTTTATACTAACATGTTGATTTCTAGTCAACTCAGTAGAAACACAACTTGTGACCAGCTCATATTGTCCTTGGGAGACAAAGTGAATAACAGAACACAGATTGTCTTTGTATAAAAAGTTCAAACTAAAATATAAGGCTAAATCCACACTGCATTGGACATAAAATGTCCAGAAGTCGACCGTTTTTTGTCCAATGCACGACCGCGTTTTTTGGTTATGCTTTGCGCAAGAAATGCAGTCAGTTCTTGTTTTTAAACCTTACCTGTTTTAGGTCAATTAGGAACCAGAATTATTTATATTTGCCAAAAACCTAAATAATGAGAGACAGAATTTTTAAGCATTTTTATTACTTTCTGCAAAGTTAAAAGTTTACATACATTTCATTAGTATTTAGTACAATTGCCCTTAAACTGTATGACTTGGGTCATATGTTTTGGAAATCCTTCCACAAGCTTCTCACAATAATTGGAGTTTTGATCCATTCCTCCTGACAGAACTGGTGTAACTGAGCCATGTTTGTAGGCCGCCTTGCTCGCACCTGCCTTTTTAGCTTAGCCCATAAATTTTCAATAGGATTGAGATCAGGGTTTTGTAATGGCCACTCCAAAACATTGACCTGGTTATCCTTAAGCCACTTTGTAACCAGTTTGGCAGTATGCTTCGGGTCATTGTCCATTTGGAAGACCCATTTCCGTCCAAGCTTTAACTTCCTGGCTGCTGTCTTGATATCTTGCTTCAGTATTGACACATAATCTACTTTCCTCATGATGCCATCTTTTTTGTGAAGTGCACCAGTCCCTCCTGCAGCAAAACAACCCCACAACATGATGCTGCCACCCCCGTGTTTCAGTTGGGATGGTGTTCTGAGGCTTCCAAGCTTCCCCCTTTTTCCTCCAAACGTAACGATAGCCATTATGGCCAAACAGTTTAATTTTAGTTTTGGAGACCACAGAACATGGCTCCAAAAATGTAGGTCTTTTTTTCTGTGTGCTTTTGCAAATATTAATCTGGGTTTTATATGTTTATTTTGGAGTAATGTAATGAGGCACCTTCGGGTATCTGGAAATTGCACCCAAGGATGATCCAGACTTGTGCAAGTCCACAATTCTCTTCCTGATATATTGGCTGATTTTTTTTAGACTTTCCCATGATGTTACACACAAAAGCAGTGTGTTTCAGGTGTGCAATAAAAAACATCCACAGGTGTGTCTCTAACTCAGTTCTTGCCTAGAATCAAAAACTTCAAAAGAGATGACATTATCATTTGGTCTGTCCTAAATTGTTTAAAGGCATAGTAATCCTACTGTATGTAAACTGTTGACTTTGCAAAAAGTAATAAAAATGCATTACAAAATTCTCTTTCTCATTGTTCTGGCATTTTTCAAATATAAATAATTTTGGTTCCCAATTGACCTAAAACGGGTAAAGTTTATTCTGATTTCATGTCAGATAGTGAGAAAAACATGCATATGTGTTTTATATAGTGTATGTAAACTTCAGGTTTCAACTGTATATCAGCACAATAGACATACATAGGCGGCACAGGGGGTGGCCTAGTAATAGCTGATACTATGGCCACCATGATGTTTTTAAAACCTGCATATCCTACAGTGAGATATAGTATTTTACAACCAGTATAGATGAGCCATTTTACCTGTATCACTATTGCCTAAAAGGTTTCCTTTTCTTCAAGGCCCAATTTTGGTGATCACAGAATATTGTCAGCATGGAGACCTGTTGAACTTCTTGAGGAGAAAAGCAGAAGCCATGAACAATATCTTTGTGGCAGTTCTTGCAGATTCTACTGGGAGCTACAAAAATATGGCTGTGGAACAAAAGTATTTGGGCAGGTAAATCCATTATCAAGACAGTTTTTTATAATACTTGGCGAAATATGAAGATTGTGACGTCATGTGAGTTGGATACCTTGAAGCAAAATGTTTTTTAGGGCATATATCACTACATGGAGGTTTTAATTTAGGACCTCTATAAAATGACATAAGAAAATGATGTCAGGTTCAGGTTCCTTGGACCCATTAGAAAAAACACCCTTGTTCTACATATACAGGACATGTACACATCAACTTTTATTTTGAACATAATCTATTGTTTTCCTTGTACACACAGCACATATCATCAGTGGGGTCTATTAGGTTATTTGTGAATGAACTCATAAGAAATAGACCCTAGCAGTCATTGGCTCCCAATAGGAATGGTTACGGCTGGACTTTTGTGGCACATGATTGTGTCAAAGCCTGGACCGACTGGTTGATCCTCCGGCCCTCTGGTAAACAGTCTACTCTTATGCATCTGTAACCACTACATGCATCCCCCAGTTTTAATGCAATATAATACTAATAACAGCATGTGAGACATTTCAGCCAACAACAATGTGATTGTGCTCCTCCTCACTTCTTAGACTAATTTATATTTTAATGAGTCTAACTATCTGGAGGAGTATAATGTTGTACCGTGTTAGCCATAGAGAGCTAGTACTCTCGAAACCTCACCATCAAATATACTAAGTTAGTCTCTAAAAGGTATCGTCTGATTTCTTCACTCTTCTACTATCTGGAGGAGTGTGAGTGGTGACCAGCTAAAGAGAGGCAGAAATGTTGAAGACTGATTTTATTTTCCAGTGACAGTGGACTGGGCAGTGAAAGCAAAGACAATTATATTGATATGAAACCAGTCACCTCCAACATGGCGTCCACATCAGGTATGTTCTTTTGGCTTACATATTATGTTATGGCTAACTAAGCAGACTTTACATTACTAATAATGTGACAGAGCGGCCCTAGGAAGTTGCAGGTCTCTTCCACTACACTGGCTAACGCGGACTTCATTTGCTATGTGTTTTTTGGAAATCCCAAGAGAAGGTCTGGCTTTAGAGTGGAGACCAAGGCAACTCCACTCCAGATTTTGAGTTGTTTGGGCTGATAAGGCAACACCTGGGAGCACTCTTTTATAGAAGATGTCAGCTCATCAAACAGGGGAGTGACTGCTGAGCTGTGGATAGTGCGCTTGCTCCAAGACTGGAGAAAGGCAGGTGGTGCAGACCTGAGGAGGCCTGAACCAGGGGATGATGGTGTGAGTACTGCTGTTTATGGTGCTGGACTGTAGGCTCAGGCTATACTTAGTGAGAGATTTCTATGTTTAGTCGGTGGCCAGGTGTACAGGGATTTGGTTTCGGTTTGGTGTACACTTGCCTTTTGCCACAAGTGTCTGAAGAATAAAGCTGACTGAAGTCACCCATTTCCAATCTTCCACTTTTGTACTTTTCCGCAAACTTGAGCCAACGCTTCTTATGATGATATTGAAGTTGAGGCTTCTTCACCTTTTTTTGGGCCATCAATCCAGACTTGAGTAATGCGCGTTGCATGGTGCTTGCATGGACGACTATTATCTCACTGTTGTGAAGAATACGAGCCACCTCCAGTGCCGTGTTTGTTGCGCCCAAACTGATAGACTTTGTGATGAACCGAGTTGTTTACTCCTATATTTTGCCTGGACATCCACCTCTTGGCTTTTTTTTTTTTTTTTTAAATTGTTTTTATTCAAACTGCTTACAAGAATTAACAGTACAAATGTTCCATATCATCGAAAAACAGTAGAGTGTAAGTCAATAATACAATTTAGTCATGTCTTAAGAAAACACAATATCACACTTAATGGATGTCAGTTCCTATGGCAGACATTTTGCTTTTTTTTTTTTTTCCCCACCCTCCTCCCAGCTCGCTCTCCGCACAGTCCTAGAAACCTTTACTAATGCAGTGGGTGACTTGGTTTCCCTAATAGAGAGAGGTTTCAGTGTTCTGTGCCGTCGAGCAGCCAAGGAGGCTTCCCCTTCCCCTCCCTTCCCACCCCAGCGTCTCTGTCCGGATCTCCCCCCCAGTCCCATAGCTGTTTCCAGTATAGAGAGTCCACCAGGTAAAATATGATCTTTTAGGTGGCGGTTTCATTGGTGAAATCCGTCCCCCACTTTCTTTAAATATTAAGTTTCCCTGTCTTTGCGTTCAGTTAAAGATTAATTACCATTGATTCCAAATGATCCTGTAAGAGTTTAGTCATCAATGGAGTGTCTCGGGTCCCTATTCTAGTGTGATCTGCCAGTGGTTCCCTTCCCAGCAATTGTTGTTCTAGGTACCATTGTGTCAACCCAAAGCAGGTACGCAGAGTTTGTCTCGCATTCGGTGGGAAATATGCTATGAATGCCCCCCATAATTGACAAAATTTCCTCACTCGCTTTTCTTTGTGTTGTGTCGCCTCAATCCAATCCATCCTCATTACAAACAAACACTTCTCTAAAAATTGCCTGAATGAAGGGCCGGTAGGCTGAAGCCACACTTGGAGTATGGCTTTCCTGGCTGATGCTGCCATTATATGTAAAAATCTTGTCTCTCCAGGCGTACGGTTAGGGGTGGAGGCCGCACCGCATCCGAATATAGCCCATGCCGCTCCAGCCTCCAGATCCACATTGAAACATTCCCTCATACATCCTGCCACCATCTCCCAATACCGTCTTATTTCGGGGCAATCCCAGAGGCAGTGATAAAGGTCCGCTCCAGAGGCACCGCACTTAAAACAGGCGCTAGATGAGTATTTCCCCATTCTAAATCCCTTTACTGGGGTCAGGTATGCATTGTGGATGACCTTCAGGTCCATCTCGATATATCGCGTGGAAGGTAGGAACTTATGGGAGAGGCGAATCGCCTCCAAAATATATTGCGCGGTCAGCTCTGGATCTCTTCCTGCCCATCTTGCCAGTTGTGTGGGGGAGGTTTCATAATCTAATGTGTCCAATACGTATCTATATATATGTGACAGGTGCGAGCGTCTAGTGGGGGGTGAAAGGATAACATTGTCGAAGCTTGAGTCCCAGTCCGCCTCTCCCAGTTGTCTTATGATGGTCATACAATAGCTACTGGCTTGTAAAAAATGAAAGAAAGGGACATTAGATAGTGGGTATAGGTTCTGCAGCTCGCCGTATGAGAGGGGTTGACGAGTCGCCGGGTTTATCCAGTGTTCCAGGTATCTAACACCTCTTGGCTTTTGAATGGATGGACATCATATCGGATTCTTCAATCTGTCATGGCATCACATGATGCAGTTTGGCAATTTTCTTGGCTGACAGACCACTATTGATGAGCTGGATGATACTGTTTCTCTTTTCTTGGAAAATCTTCATCATGGCTTCTCCTCGACTCAGACCGGTGAGAATGTGAGAACAGGTTGTAATTTGTACTAAACAAGAAGAAAAAGATTGTTCCACCACCAGGAGCAAAACAGTAACAATGCAGTTACATGACAAGAATCTGCAGAACTAAGCAGATGTTAAATAGGTGCAAGTCATATTTAGGTATGAGATAGCCAGATAATTGTCTATAAAATGATGATAGTCTCACGTTCAAAGCTGTAGTGGATGGTGAGATATGGAGCATGAAAGTCAAAAGTACCTTTTCGCTTGTCCGTGTATTCTCATGATTCCTGGCCAGTAAGATCTTGGTTTTTCAGGACTTCATTACTTATGACTATGGGATAACTTTGTATTTTAGAGAATCCACTGGTAGAAGAAGAGGACATGGATGATCATCTACCATTGGACCTTCATGACCTTCTACATTTTTCACTTCAAGTAGCACAGGGGATGTCATTCTTGGCCGCTAAGAATGTAAGTCACCTAGAGTTTTCTTAATTACTATGGATGGGAAATGTCCCCTGTGCTAGGGACATACATACCTTAGAGGGAGATAATATGGCTGCTATAGGTTCCTTAAAGAGAGAGGACCCAGTCCTGTAGTGTTCCATACCCTTTATAGCTGGAAGGCATGGAGGGCAAGAACCTGTGTAGGACTCTGTTCACTAGAGGAACTGTATTGTGAGATGAATTTAGGCCAAGTGGTAATGTAAAGTTTATGGAATTGGAGGAAACACCAGGTACTTCTGTCCTAAGGCACAAACAACACCACAATTAATCTATTTACCCTACTGTCCTGTGCTGTTTGTGCAACAAGTGGACACAAGAAAAACTGAGTCCTATACTGGTATGAGGACAACAGTCTTTTTAAGGTCACATAAAAAGCACACAATGTTCTGCAAGACAGTCTACCATTACCTGCTGATATACAGTATTATTCAAAAGTTTTAGGCAGTTGTGAAAAAAATGCTGCAGAGTAACAATGCCTTCAAAAATAGAAGTGTTAATAGTTTATTTTATTAAGTAACAAAATGCAGAATGAATAATCAAAAGAGAAATCTAAGCTAAATCAAAATTTGGTGTGACCACCTTTGCCTTCAGAAGAGCATTTCTTCTAAATAATTGTACACAGTGTTTGAAGGAACTCGGCAGGTTGTTCCAAACATCTTGGAGAAGTATGCACTGATCTTGTGTGGGTGTAGGCTTGTTTCAGTTCTTCTGTCTCTTCATGTAATCCCAGATAGACTTGATACTGAGATCAGGGCTCTGTTGGGTCACATCATCACTTTCAGGACTCCAAAGGCAAAGGAAGTTCACACTAAGGGGGGCATGTATGAATGGAGGCGCGTCGAAGCTGCCGTTTTCGCATGTTTTCGAGTCTAAACTGCGCCTGATGTATACTGGTGGGCGAAGTGCGCTCATAAATGCGGTGTAAACTTCAACGCCTCCGGCTCAGACAGACCGCATTGAAATAGGTCTGCCTGTCGGAGCTGTAATGCTTTGTAATGTATTTACAAAGTGGCGAATCTTTCGTCTAATGCGTCTAACACATAGGGTAGGTGCGTCCGAACACAGAGCCGGCGCATTATACGCCAGAAAAGAAGTGAAAAGCCCGATCATACATGTCCCCCCAAATGTTGATGTCATTTTTATCTCATTTTGCTTATGTACTTTGATGTTTATTAAGTGATAAAAATAAACTGCAGGCAGTCCCCGGGTTATGCACGGGATAGGGACTGTAGGTTTGTTCTTAAGTTGAATCTGTATGTAAATTGGAACAGGTAGATTTATTAAATGTAATTCCAGCACAAAAGGTTTTTTTTTTTCGTTTTAGAAAGTGCAATTTTTACATTTGTTTTGCTATCTGTGCCCCTGTTAAAAAGATTTCACCTCATGTGCTGCTGTGGAATGCTGGAACTTGTTGTTCCACAGATACTACCTGCTGTGAAACATGTTCTAGCATGCCCCACAAGTCTCTGTTTGTAACTAAGGGACACATAAGTCAGAACGGTGCAAGTCGAGGACTGCCTGTATTAACAAATCTATTTTTGAAAGCATTCTTATGCTGAGGCATTTTTTCCACGCTTGACTTCTTAAAGGGGTGTTGCCATCTCACACATTGATGGCATATCAATAGGATATGCGATCGATGTTTGATATGTGTGGGCACATATATGTGGGATCAAACTAGTATACTAACGCCGATATTACCAATAACAACAATATACAAATACCATGTAATACCGCAATATCATCACAACATATCTCCACCATAAAGATGCAGAATACTTCCACAATACTGTTACTGAACACAATCCATTACAATAAGACCAATATTACCACCATACACTGACCATATGTATGAAAACTGTCTTGGCCTAAGACTTATTTTTGTTGCCCATAGCAACCAATCAGAGCCCATAGCAACCAATTACAGCTCCCCTTTCATTTTTTCAGAGCACTTTATGAAATGTAGAGGGGCGCTCTGATTGGTTTCTATGGGCAACAAAAAGTTTTACACCTAGATAGTTTTCATACATGAGGCTCCTAGTGGTAGATACACGTGCACACAGTACAGTTACATTTAGGGCCTCACAGTTTATGTCTTGTCTGAGGAATCATTCACTTTCCCTTTTCTTCTCCATCTGGTCCAGACCACCATGAGGACTTCTCCCGGACACGACTCATCCCTGCAGAATTCACAACACAAACAACTGAGACTCCTCATTTTATCATCTTCCCACCGGTGCCCCTCCATGTACAAATTCCCTATCCATAGTGCCCCCATATAGTAATAATTACCCTCGTGGTGCCCTGGTAGTTATATAGGGTCCGTCGTGCTGTGAAGCAAGGGGGCGTTACCTGCCGGCGGAGGCGGCCCCCTCTTGCTTCACAGGCTGGCTGGGCCCCGTACAGGATTACTGCCTGTAGTGCCTTAACAGCAGCCTTGGGCATCACTGTAGTGTACTTAGAATTCTTGCTGAAAAGAATGGAAAGTATTGTGGAAGTGTTGACCAATTTTCCATTCTGAACGGAGGCTTGTGGTGGCCTAGTTCCGACATAGGTGCGGGTCAAACATTAATGACGTATCCTACCAATATGTCATCAGTATGTGAGATGGTCTAGTATGCTTCAAAATCTGCTAATACTGTACATTGGGCATCTAATGGCTGGAACAAGATAACTAAAGCTATAAACAGAGGTCCAGGTGGAAATTTTTGTATAAAATGACTTTATTGTGTTATTGAATATTTATACCTGCATTTTATATTTGCAATTTGTATATTATACTGTCTATGTAGTAATATTTCTTACATACCATTTAGTGCATTCACAGAGATGTTGCTGCAAGAAATGTTCTTGTAACACATGGACGCGTTGCTAAGATCTGTGACTTCGGCCTGGCCAGGGATATTGAGAATGACAGTAATTATGTTGTCAAAGGCAATGTAAGTCTTTCATATTTTTCCTCAACATAATCATGTAACTTTATAAATAGCCCTCCTTCCTATATATAATGAAAACCATACTGTTGGAAAATGTATTGATATAAAGTCAAGTTTTGATAAGGTGCCTATTGGATACATAGCATGGCAGCACAGTGGCTCAGTGGTTAGCACTGGGGTCCTGGAGTCCAATCACACCACGAACAACATCTGCAAAGAGTTTGTATGTTCTCCCTGTGTTTGCGTGGATTTCCTCTGTGTACTCTGATTTCCTTCATACTCCAAAAACATATTGATAGGTTAATCTAGAATTTAGATGTGGGGACAATGACCAATGTGAGTAGTAACAATTACCTGGTTATATATTAAACAAGAAAACGTGGGATACTTGCACAGGGAAAGCAATGGTTATTCAATTTAAAGGGAACCTGTGGCCACTCTTGGAATTTCTGTTGTGGCAAATAATTGTGATCCCCATGAAATAATAATTCTGAAGCATCTTTCTTTAGGGTGCTTTCACACGGTGCAGTTTTGGTGCGGTTTTTTGGATGCGTTTTTTGTGCAACAATGTATATCATTAATTGCTGTATCTTCCTGCACAAAAAACGCATCCAAAAAACCGCACCAAAACCGCACCATGTGAAAGCACCCTTATATCTCTACGTGGTATAATTACCTTGTTACTCCTCCCAGAAGTGTATTACGGAATTAGTCAAATGGATGTTACCAATTCAGGTGTGTTCTGCACAGTCGTACCTTGTGTAATCAGTGCTGACAATTAATGTGTGCAGCAACACGCGCCTTTGAAAATTGGAATAACACCCAGATGACATATTAAATAATAAATTTCAAGGAGGAATAAGAGAGGAACAGCACAGCTGTAAAAGAAGATGCTCTAGAAATGTTATTTCACAGGGACTATTAGCATTTACTAAAATAGACATATCAGAAACAGCCACTGGTCCTCTTTAAGGCTATGTTCACACGGGCAAATTTAGGCGCGCATTTCGCGTCGTATTTGGGCTCTAATACGAAATTACGGTAATCCATAGTTCTCATAGATTACGCCTCCTCTCCCCGTTCGTACAATATGATCGTATTGTACGCATGGGGAGATAAGTGACATGTCAATTACGCGCCGCAAGTAATGCATGTCAATGGGGCCGGCGGGCTGCCGCCCCCCCCCCCGCTCCGCGCCGCGGGAGTACACCGCACTTATGCCATGTGAACATAGCCGAACTCACCCTGCTACATACAATTTTAATAAAGCATGTTGGTATAACATTTCTGTCTCCAATGGAAATAAGTGTGGAAACAAACAACATGCATCACACAAATGAGCAAATATTCATGGTTATTAGACCACGTTCAGATGTGGAGGGTTTCTACAGATTTTTGTTGCAGAAAAAATAATTGTATTTATGCTGACAAGGTCCAGACTGCAGACAGACAGACGAACGAACACCACAATCCTTGTGCCAATTACATTGAAAATGTAAAAGAGTATGGTCTGTGCATATAAGCTCTATGCTCAAAGCTGAATTGCTGGAGCAACTTATTTTCTGGACTCCATTACAATGGTGTCAACAGTTTCACTTCATATTGAACTTAACCACTAACTGCAGTTTTCTCAGGGAATTTTTCTCTGTGTGTAAAATGTAACTCTTTCCATAGTCTAAATGTACTAAATCTTCTGTTCTATGTACCTACTTAGGGCTCATGCATACATTAGAATTGTGTGCACGGAGGCTGTTTGGCTTCTTGGTGATTAGCTGCATAACCTCCGTGTGCTGCTGTAAAGGCTCTACATGGTGCTGTATGTATGGACATTCATTTTACCTAGAAGCAAAGCTCCTTTACATACACCTATGGCAGTGATGTTACTAGATACCCTGTTTCCCTGAAAATAAGACATCCCCCGAAAATAAGACCTAGTGCATTTATTTGATGCAATTCAGAGTTTGGCTGCTTATGCTAATGTTTGTGATGAAATCACTACAGTATATTAATATACATGTTGATTTTTTGTTCAACAATAAATGTGAATTCTTATTCTTAAAAAAATAGGACATCCCCTAAAAATAAATTTTAGATTGTCTTTAGGAGTAAAAACTAATATAAGACACTGTCTTATTTTCGGGGAAACAGGGTAGTCACATGGATCCATAGAAATCTTTGGACAGGGTTAACCTTATTCCAGATTTTAAGGTTGTGTTATATAATAGTCAATGGTATATTCAGCATAAAGAGTCAACTGCTCTCTACCGGAGGAATATTTGGAGAAAAAGAGGGGAATGTGGTCAGGTAGATTGGCTCCATATAGATCATTAAAATGTTCAGCCATAGACATAATTTATTGATGTTCATATCTACAATTAAAATAATTTTTTATTTGTTCTTAAGGCTCGTCTACCAGTTAAGTGGATGGCACCAGAGAGCATTTTTGATTGTATCTACACAGTGCAAAGTGATGTTTGGTCCTATGGAATCCTACTGTGGGAGGTATTTTCTCTTGGTGAGCACTAGATTGTTAAAGAGCAATTCATTTTATAGCTAAATAATTAAAGGTCAAATAATGAGCAGGTACAAGCTCTTATACATACCGGTTGGCCTTAGAATAGTGTAAATTACGTTTTTAGCACTCTGTGTAGGGAACATATTTCTAAATTAATTATTTTTGTAAATAATTCACATGGGAATGAGAGGTTTTATCAAAGTCTTTAACAGTTCACTATTTTATCAACTACTGATTGTTTCTTACAGGCAGGAGCCCATATCCTGGTGTTATTGTCAACCGAAAATTTTACAAGATGATAAAAGATGGATATAAGATGGACTGCCCAGATTATGCGCCTCTGGACATGTACGTAACAATAGGATCCAGGACTTCAAAGTTTATCTGAAACTGACCATATATATTATAGACATGTTGGCAGAATTGTGGAAATGCCCAAATGTGTATGGAGGCATCACAATTCACCCTGATGTTATCTGTGGATTGGAGTTCAACTGCCCAGTCCATTTGTTCTCAAGGAGATAAGCCATTTCTAGAGGAACCCGGCAGCAGCTATCTCCACTCTACCCATGCAAAATACATACACGCTTGGCCAAGTTGAGCATGCATGTGTATGTTGTAAATGGAACCGCAAAGGGGCTCGACGTCCTAGTGGGGGGTCAAATTAGTATATTGACTGACACGTGCCAGAGAGTAAGAATTCACAGCCTGAAAATTCCATAAGTAACATGTGACATTACATCCACCCTCTTAATTGACTTTTACATATTTGAAAAACAGAGCCCACCTTTGTTTAAGAGAAGCAAAATAGTTCAGGCTAGTGGCCATCTTGGTTATCATCGAGGCACAACAAGGTGTGTCTGGACACAGACGCCATCTTGTGGGTCTAATATACATTTCACCTAATACAGTCCATAACATGTATGTGAGCATCGAGAGAGATTGAGCATTCAGCTAACAACTTCTTTTAAGTGTATGGAGAACTTTATATGAGTCTGCAGTAAAAAAAAAAAAAAAAAAGATAGCCTTAAAGGGAAACTGTCAGCTACTTTATGTTGCCTGGACGACAGGCAACCGGAAATAGTTGCAGGTCACCCAGTCCCAAGCATGTGGTTTTACTTTGAAATGCTGCAGTGTTTCAGGGTAAATCACACGGTGCAGGTACGAAGAAAAGCCGTAACGGCCAGGAGAGAGGAGCCCATTGTGCTGCTTCTCCCCATCCCCTCAGCTAATCAGACAGACAGTTCTCTCCTATAGCCAAACATGGGAGATAGCTGTCAGCTAAGCTGAGTGGACAAGGAGAAGCAGCACAACGTACTCACCTCTCCCAGTTGTGACGGCTTCTCCCTGTACTTGGTTCAACTTCACCAAAGCTAAAGCATTTCAGGGTAAAACCCCCATTGTTGGGAACGGGTAACCCTTGGCTATTTCATGCTGCTTGTCATTAAGGCAGTATAAGGTAGCCAACAGGTTTCTTTTGAGTGTAAAAATGGAACCTTCACTTAAGAACCCCTTATCCAAAAAAATGTGCTAGCACAATTGATTGTAGGTGGTACAATACTAGTACACTGCTATTGCTGCATAATACTAGATAAAGTAATACATAATAGTACTATGTAAGAATTGATTAAAAGAAAGCTATTGATGCTACCTATGGAAGCTACAATCTATTGAAAACTGTAGAGAACCTAGAATTGACTATTGCTGATCATATATAGAACAACTGTAATCCTACTCCCTTCTATCTGTGCCTTACTTTTTGGTAATCCACTGAAATGTACTGAAATGGCTCTATTCACTTCTCATCAGAACCTTATTTTTAGCTATATGTTGGGGTATAGCCAATGTATACATTGAGGTAGAGCCATATGGTGGCTTTTGTTATCTATTAGCCACATGATTAAAAAAACACATTGTACACTTTCCCTTTTTAGTTTTTTTAAAGTGGCTCACTTATAAGAAAATGCAGTCTGTTAGGGATTCCAATACTGAAGAAGAAAAATTCACACACCACCCTGGCGAAGGCCGCAAGGACAGGACCTGTGGCTATGTTCGGCATATGTCCTGGGAGCTCTCCTATTGCATATGCAGAAGAAGCTGACATAAGGTTTGAGCGGACCATAAAAAGTAAAAAAAAAAAAAAAAGATAAAAGGGAAAGTAACTTGTAACTGCCCCAGTGTACACAGCAAAGCTAGTAAAGGTGCTTTCACACAGTGCAGTTTTGGTGCAGTTTTAACTGTGCTCCAATTAAACTGAATTATTACCAGCAAGCTTCTTGCACTTATCTAAACTGTTTGGAAAGTGAGGAATCAATTAGTGTGTCTGTATCCACAAGACTTCAAACACAGTAACTGATTACTTACTTGAAACATCTTTCTGAACAATTTAGACAACTGAAAGAAGCTTGCTGGTGATAAAGGCAGTTTAATTGGAGCGTAGTTAAAACTGCACCAAAACTGCACTGTGTGAAAGCATCCTAAGTGAGCTGCAGAAAACAGGAAATGACAAAAAGTGTGTTTCCCAGGGGGATAGTCATGTATATGTTTATCATAAAAATAACATTATGTAATTTTCTGATGATAAATTTCCTGAACAATCTTAGATATCGCCTCATGAAAGCATGCTGGGACTTGGAGCCTACTCGTCGGCCAACCTTTAACCAAATCACCGACCTTATCAACAGACAAATGTGCTTAGTCACAGACCAGGTAAGACCATACATCTTAAAACAGCGCCATATAAATGTGTTTTTCTATTTCACAATCGCATTTGCAACTTTACTTTTACCTTTAAGGACTATACAAACATCACTCAGGGGCAACAAGAAGACTGTGCCGATACAAAGTGTGCCGATTCCCAGCAGCCGCTCCTTAAAGGAAACAACTACCAGTTCTGCTAGTCGGAGACTTCCACAAGACCCTTATAATATATAGACGTGTTGGTATTAGACAAAAGGACCTCCAGCATTAGTCATCTGAAACTTTGATTTGGGCATTATTTTCAAACCGATTAAGCTAACCAATAAATGGATAAAATGTAGCATTAATGTCGTAGCACTGGAAAACCGATACTGTCATGTTCTGCTGAAAATCTATTTCTTGAATCACTGACAATCATTAACTGACCTGATCTGTGCAGCTCCTACTAGAGTCCACTACGGAGATCAGTAGACATGTGACCAGAAAAGAGAATGGAGGGCACTTTTTACCATTTTTTTTTTTTTTTTTTTAACATTTCTAGTCATAAATGGAAAATTAGATATTCACAGCCTTGCTATATGATCCTTAATAGCACGCCTTTAAGGGGTTTTGCCACAAAGTGAGTTCCTTACCTCTTATCTGCTCAGGGGAGAATATAAACAAACCATGCTGAGTCGTGAACGCTGCAGGGGTGAAAGGGAGGGGGGTGAGCAGAGAGCGAGGAAGAAGGGAGCGTCTGCAATGTTTACTCAAATAATTACATTACAACAGTGGATTCTCTATACAGCAGACAGACTCATACACTGCACTTTCTCCCCAGCCCCTTGCAAGCTCCTGCTTGTTTACAGTCATCTGAAAACAAGTGCAAACACACAAGCGCGGCCAGATCAGCTCCTGTCAGTGTCGTGGTCGTGTCTAATGTAAACTTTCAGGAAACTAAGGGGGACTGAGCAATGCTGTAGCTCTCACAGGCTTCACTTTTTGTAATCACATATTTCTAGAAACGTGATTAAATACCCATTTTGGAGGATCCCATGTCAACATTACATTGTGGCAAAACCCCTTTAAAGGTTTTGTGGCATCTAAACTTATGTCTACAGAATGCGTTCTATATTGTGGCAGCTGGTGGCTTAATGGCACGTTTTCCAGTCCCTGGAAATGTGTCAGTCGTTTTTACTTTTTCTTAAATACTTTTCTGATCATGGTGGCTTATGGTCGGATGAACTCAGTATTTCCTAATTGGGGTTTGTTGGAACTTGGGTTTCCCTAGAGGATGATGACAGCCAGAGGTGTAACTTGGACCATAAAGCAAATCTGTGGCAGGACCCCCACCTTCTATGTAGAAAACTGGTATTTTCTACATAGACATTTATGGAAAATCTCTAGGATATGCCATCAATGTCTTATAGGTCCAGCTCCCAGACTTATCTCCTAAACGAGCTCAGGAAACTCTCTGTTCTGAACGGAGAGATGGTCGGGACTCTCCCATTACATCCAAGCAGCGCCGCTCCGCTAAACTCGGAACTCCCATTTATGTCTATGGCAGAGTCCCAACCATCTCTCCATTCAGAATGGAGAGGTTTCAGGGCTTGCTTAGGAGATAGGTGTAGGACATTAAAGGGATTGTCTCACTACATTGATTCATCTCACCTCAGTTCTGTTTTCTTGGTCTCATTTTTAATTCAGGGGCGTTTGCTGGCTTGTAGCTAGGCTGCAGTAGAAGCCAGGTCTGTTGCTATAGCAACCAGTGCTGGCAGCCTATCAGCATAGATCACACAGGTCTGTAGCTATAGCGACCTGGGGAGCTGATACAGCCCAGTCAAGAGGGGATATCTCAGAATAGGTAGGACACTGTTAATAGACACATATTGCAAAGTGACTTGTTTTTGCAAGATCTTTAACATAAAAAGTAATCCTTGTAGCGAGACAACCCCTTTAATGGCACATCCTACTGATATGTCATCAAAAGCTGTAGTGAGACAACCCCTTTAAGCTCTTAAGTGGTAGAGGAAGTTTTGGTCACCTCACTCACCGGATTCTGGGTGCGACTGCTAGCCCTGTGTGCTTTATAGCTACACCCCTGACTAACACCATAAGGATATAGCAGTGGTAATGCTCCCCTGGAAGGGAAACCTTTTTGTCACGGTGGTAATAAGGTTTGGGATAATTGTCTGAATGAATACAAATATATTGTTGTATATGTGCTTGAATCATTGGGAAAAAAAGGGAAAAAATGATGTAACTAATGCCTGGAAATGGCATAGACCATACATAATAAGCTATCTTGATATATATTCTATTTTTGATTGTTCAAGGCAGCAGCTATCAGTAGAAAGCTAAATTATCAAATATTAATGATAAATAACATTTATATTAACAAGTACTGAAAGTCCTATACATATTCATATGTTTATACTAACACAGTCATTATACAATTGTATCTCATATTAAAATAAAATAACTAATTAAATTAAAATAACCATAAAAACAAATAAAAATCAATATAAATTATTAATGTAATGATATTTAATGGTCAGGGTGTCATGCCTTCTTATGAATTTAAAGGGATTATCTGATTTTGGCAACCGCTTTATGATAGAAAGATCTCATAGGAAGTCCAATTCTACTGTAGCACTACTAAGGTCGGAATGGCATAATAAACGGTTACATAGTTACATAGTTGTATGGTTGAAAAAAGACATATGTCCATCAAGTTCAACCAAGGGTGGGGAAAACGTGGGTGAAGGGAGGGGGATAAGGAGTTTAGGCCTAGTTTCCTCTACTGATGAAAGCTTTGAAACCCATAAGGCAAGAACCAATCTGCTCTGAGGAAGATTTCATTCCTGATCCCAGAGTTGCCATCAGACTGGACCTAGAATTTTATACGGCTATATATGTATTAATATTCTTTAGTTTCAGGTAGTACAAGCTAAAAAACATGTGACCACAGTGCAAAGGAAATAGGGCTGCCATCAGGCTAGTACTGCCATTACTATGGTTAAGGGTCCAGGAAAATGATCTCACAAAAGGCATCTGTTAGGTGCCCCCTGCTGTCAACCAGGCCCATTTCTAAAGAAAATAACATTAAAACATGTTATAGTCTGTTCTAGAAAGGGGAATATCTCTCCTCGGGGAGAGCACCATATAGATGTGTGGAGATTTGAAATTGCCCTTTTGCACTCCACGAAGCATCTGCATATCACAAGGCCTTGTGAATGCCTTGTGATAAGCAGATGCTTCGTGGAGTGCAAAAAGGATATTTTAAACATCTACACACCTATATGGTGCTCTCCCCAAGAAGAGATATTCCCCTTTCGGAGCCACTCATTGCTTCCCACCCAGCCAGACAGTATCGCTCTGCACTGATGAGGGCAAACCCCCGAAACAGCTGTATGCAGATCGGTGGTGCTGGCTTGGCTAATATCCCTTTTGCTTTCTAAGGACTCAGTGGGTTAAAAGCAAATTGAGGATTTGTTACATCCAAGAGAGGGCACTTGAGCTTCTCAGCTCCTTTCCCATAATGCCTTGTGATAACCAGTCATAATCAGTTAAGGGAAAGTGTCTACTTCCAGGGATCTATAAATATATGGAATGGGATGGAAGGCTGCATAAACATACTTTCCAACAGTCCTGATTTTGGCGAAACAATGCTGCAAACTCTTCAAGTACCTACCAGCAGATGCCTACTAAATGTATGTGAAGTTAGCTTGATCTAGAGAGGGAATCTAGGGAATCTAATCAGATGGGGCCCATATAATTGTAATGGTAGCTCTTAACTACACAGACATGCCTGGTCCTCCAGAGAGATAGATGTTGTTTGGAGCCTTGATAGGTGAGAGCCTTAGAGGATGTGTGACCACTGTGGTTGCACAAACACATCACTAGTAAAGTAGGCAGCAGTGACCTTTCTGGCTTGGTCACCCAGAGCTTTCATGCCAAAAAAAGCCACCGGATAATATCATTTAAGCAACTGCCTGGCAGTGTAATGTAGATCTTTGGATTACTGCATGGCTGTACTATTTCAGCACTATGTGGTATACCATAAACAATGGCAGCTATAAAAAATGTAAATTTAAATTTCCTAACTGGGTGTCTAGAAGTCAGTTTTCAAAATCAGACGACCCCTTTAATTCCATCTATGATTGCATTGATCTGTACTAACAGTTATGTTTGCAGCTATGGGAAACAAATCTTAAAATCAGTGTTGAGCTTTTTGTTTTTAATATGTTTAATTGTGAAACTAATTATTTGGCAACTACGGTAGAAAAGAGGGAATAATAGAAGGCTTTGTCTTGAAAGATTTGCAAAATCAAATCATTTCTTTTGAATCATACAAAATATAACCACTGATTTTACACAGGTAACACATGGGTCTGGGCAATTTATTTGAGTCAATGTACTCACATATTTACCCCTCTAATACGGTGTGTACATCCAAAGATTCACAGATTGGATTTGAAACATGCTGGATTAGATCTATGACAAATTTAAAGGGGTTTTGCCAAGAAGTGATTTCCTCAGCTAACAGGCTGAACTTGAGCCTTGAAAAGAGGGGCGTTGTGTGTCTGTGTTTAAAAAACAAGTGCTTCCTCTGTGATGTCGTAGCACCACCTACCATGCACATTCCCAAGGCTCAGTCTCTCTAGATGAGCAAACATTGTTTTACTACATCACAGAGAATAACTATTGTGCACAAGATAAAGGGTTTTGTTTTCTCCCACTTATCTGCTCAGGAGAGAAGATTAGCTCCAGGCAGGCAGGTTTCTTTCATTACTTCACAAACTGCTGGACTCAAGGAGGAAGAAGGGCTGAGCAGTGAGCCAAGGGAGGTCTGCAATCTTTACTCTGATAATTACATTACAACCAGTGGATTCCCTATAGGGGACACACAGAAACATTTTTCCCCAGTCCCTTAAAAGCTGCAGGGGCGGCGGAGAAGAAGGGCTGGGCAGGGAGCGTCTGCAATCTTAACTCTGATGACTACATTACAACCAGTGGATTCTCTATACAGGAGACAGAGAATTTTTTCCCCAGTCCCTGCAAAGCTCGTTCATGTCCCCTGCCATCAGATAAGAAGTTCAAACCACGCAAGCGCGGTCGTGTGTAATGTAAACTGTCAGGAAACTAAGGGCATGTAATTAAGGCTGTAGCTGTCATAGGCTTCACTTTTTAATGACATATATTTAGAAAAGTGATTAAATACCCATTTTGGAGGATCCCACGTCAACATTAGATCGTGGCAAAACCCCTTTAAGACCAGTTTTATTACTGTAAATTATTCCGGACTATTCTCCCTTAGGGCCTGTCCCAACGGCACTGGTTTTCAGTCGGATTTACAGATGGTTTTTGGATTTGAAACCATCTGTAAACCGACCGTCAACCATCTGCATAGAGTTTAATTGAAAATCTGTGCAATAGTCCACACTGTAAGGATTTTCGTCATTCATAAAAACTTAGAACATGTTCATTCTTCCTCTCATCTTTCCGATAGAACATGAATATGTGAATGTGAAAGGGTACAGCTTGGATCCACAAACCATATACAAAAGCCGTCCCCCTACGTGCAAAAAAAAAAGACAAAATACCAGGCGGAAAATCCGACCGGTATTTTGTCAGTGCCGTGTGTACGCCCCCTTAAGGTGAACCTGTCAGATGGTTTATAATACCATGTCTGAGAGCAGGAAGTGACCGAGAGAAGCTACGCTCAATGATATGTAGGTTTATATTATGTGGAGCAGGATTTCTGAGTAAAAAGCATAGAAAATACTATTAGGACTCTTTAAAAGGGTTTTCTCACCACGCCGTCTCAGTCTGTCTCCTCAGGCTGTGGGTGGTTCTATATCAGTAATTAGCATATTCAACTTCTTTGTAACTAGCTGAACCATTATACTGACAAGTGCAGGAGATGTTATCCTCATTAAACTAAAGGTACATGTGCTGTGAGGACTGAAAACAATTGCTTATCTGTTACCTTGTTAGAGATTATTAGTTAGCACTGGACTGAGCCATCCATCCATGATGACGTCACTCTCTGTTCTCTCATCTAATCACATAACAGATTCATGGTCAGGTAAACATAGAAAACTGTGTACACTCAGAGCTCATAAAATGTCTCTTATCTCATGACTAAAATAAAATCTATTGGCCAATGTATTTAGAAAAAGCCTTCAATTACCTGTTCTTCATGTTAAAAACTAATCCTTGTAGTGAGAAAACCACTAAAAGAGACATTGAAAGTCCTCCTTACCCAACCCACATACAGTGATTCACAGTTTGTAAACGGTGCAATCTGTCAATCATTCTATGTGGGCAGTACTTTCACCTTCTGTTTTATGATTGACTCTAATTTTTACTCAGATATCCTGCTCTTAGGGTAGTATAAAATACCTGATAGGTTCACTTTAAGATAATATGTTTGTAGAATGGTAGGGAGACAGTGAAGCTGCTGGGATCCACTGTAATTGCTGGAAGAGCCAAATGTTGAATGTGTATTTTATGCAGCTAGCTGTACTAATTAGTGGCCATTACTGAGTTCAGTGGACTAAAAGTCCTCTATTGGACTGTGGCTCTCTTTAGTATACTGATGAGGTCCTGGTTAGTGAAAATAACTCTGTATACCTGCACATAACGTAATAAGGGGAAAGGGGGTTGCCTTTCTCTACTATGGACCAAGAGGTTTCCTACTGGTTTCTGTTCTTGCAGTATGGCAATGTGTCACTGGCCGAGGATTTGACTTAAGGGTGAGAGCATCCCTTTAAAGGGATGCTCTCATAAGTACCATCTTTTATATATCCCCATAGAACATCATAAATTAAGAATGCTGCTGACAAGTCATGGCTCATCCTAGACATGGGTCAATCATGTCAATTGCAGCCTTCAAAAACAGTCCTTTTCCTTTCATTGTACTGGAAACGCAAATCAAACTTTTGGGGGTTTTTGAAACTCTGCCAATGACTCTCAGGCTAAGTATTTGTCCAATCAGATAATCCCATAAATGATGTCAGCAACGTGTCATGTTATGTAATGGCATGGCATGTCTGCTTTAGTAAATACTATAAATAACTATTCTGAAGCATCTTTTTTTTCTTAAAGCTCAATGCTGTGCGTTTCCTTTTTTATTCCTCCAAGAAATTCATTACCAATCTGTCAGCTGGGTGTTATCAAATGGGGGTGTGTCCCTGCACAGTCTGATATTGTCCAGGCTGTGCTGACAGCCAGTGTGTGCAGGGACACACCCCTTGAAAACTGGAATGGTAACACCTATCTGACAGATTCAGTAATACATTTCTAGGTGAAGTACCAGAAGAACAACGCAACAGAAAGTTATAAGAGTAAATACACAAGTATTTACTAAAACAACCATGTCAAGAGATGTCACAGGTCCACTTAAATTGCCTTTAAATTGCCATGAGTTAAGATATGATTGACACTAAAGTTAGGAGCCATTCACACCACATTACTCGCTCGTGTTCGAGGTATCCATCGGTGCACTGTAATGGAAGTACCCTGAGGTATACAGCGACATAGCCATCACAGCCCCATAGAGACTAATTACTATGTCTTACTTATTTCTCAGCAGTATATGCTTTTTTGTGGCATTCAAAAGCCTGGTGGACCACGCTGTTGTATGCAGTGAAAACGTATGCCGCCGGGAAATAGAGCAAACATAGTCCATATAGGATTATGTCTGCTCTATTAACCTTTATGGGGTTACGGCTGCCATGTTGCGGTACACGTCATGGTACCGTTCCCCATGGTATCCTAATGGCTACCTCGAACATGAGCAAATAACACCATGCGAATGGCTGCAACTTGGTCTGCAATGTTATTGCACGGTTTTCTGTGGAATAACATTTTCAACATGCAGTTACAGCCATGCATACTCTTTGTGGGCTCTGTTTACCATTAGGGTTGCTAACTAAAATAGGTAAGAAAAGTATTTTTTGTGCTAGAACCACTCTAATCACTTAAAAACTATTAAAGGGAATGTATCATCAAAAAATGACATTGTGTAACTCATGTTTTTATGTTAAACACTTTTTTTAGGATTTCTTTTTAATTTTCCATGTCCCTTTAAATGTTTTTTAATAATTCTTAAGTCCTGCAGTTTTCACTTTGGCCACTAGGCCTAATAATAGTCTGACACTTCCTGTCCTGTAGAGAGAGATTTTCAGCAGTCTCTTTATTATGAGCACAAGCAGGGTCAAACTGAAAGGAGACATCAATGTGTATATATAACACAGGATCCACCTGTCACAATAGGAGATAGTCACAGTTCACCCTCTCCCCCTCCCTGCACAATGATTTATTTCCAGGTCACAGAGGATGTCTAGAAAACTCTCCTGTAGAAATCAGTGGGACTGATCCAGCTCACAGGCTCCTATGTGCATGAAGCTGCTGTAAAGCACGTCTCCAAATGCTGTTAAGGCAGTGCAGGCAAGAAAGCTTTCCCCACAATCATATATATATATACAACTAAATGAAGAAGTCTACAATAAGAAAATTAAAACGAGTAAGAGGAAAAGAATATGGATCAGGGTCTTGTTTTAATAAATAAAAAAAAAAATGGTGAGATTCCCTTTAACACCTGGGCTAACCCTTTTAACCACACAGTATCTAGAACAAATAAGAAATTCTGTTTCATCCAGACCCAGTTAGATAATCTCAAATTCATATAAAGTCTATTAGAAATGTATGTTCCTGTTTGTAACCAATATAATTTGAATATGCTTTTTTAATAATAGGTGTAAGGATTGTGCAAAGCCACTAACAGTATTACTTGTATTCTAAATAAAGTATTTGGTTACTAAACCTGTACATTTGTTGGCTACATTTATTAAACATGTGGATGAGGTGATGACCTATAATGCAGAAAACCTTGGAAATGTTCATTGACAATAGGCAATAACGACTTTCCATGTCCCCAGCTCCTATGCAAAACTCATAAAGCATGCCCACTACACTCTCCCATAGAAGTCAAAGAGTCATCTCCACCAGTTAACTGAATTGCCGTTAACAAGGTCGAGGCAAAATGGTTTCTCCCATAAGAATATGATAAAAGAATGTGTGTTAGCATCTGGTTTAAATTAATTAAAAATATGGAGGATATATTTTCTAGATGTCACTGTTGGAAATGTTTCCCAACTTGATGGTGCTTGCTCAGCCAAGATGGAACATCTTAAATTTGCTTTGTGTTTTCACAGGACTCTGCCCAAGCTCTACAACCACATCACAGCCCACACTGAAGGGTCCTCACATATTTCACTTATTTCTTAGGCCTTCTTATTTGTGTCACCAGGTGGTTTTACTGGGGTAACCAAACAGAGAATGCTGGTAGAAATACAAGGTAAAGCCATGGAGCTGAAGAGATGTCGGTCATCTCTATTTGTGTTTATTAATTTTTTTTATCCCTCCGAGGAATCCTCTTTCTTCGTCAACCATTCCACAACATCAACATAAATCTTCTGTTGTTTTGTCCATACAAATTTTTTATACTATTTCCCCGAACATAAGACAGTGTCTTATATTAATTTTTGCTCCTAAAGACGCGCAAGGTCTTTTTCTCAGGGGATGTCTTATTTTTTCAATGAACAAGAATTCACATTTATTATTGAACAAAAAAAAAAATCAACATTTATTAATATATGATAGTCATGTCATCACAAAGTGCCTGGATCCACACACGAGTATCAAAACAAAAGGGTCTGGAAACCGTCAGGAAAACTATCATAAAAACTGCCTGATTCTCTTACTGATTGATGCTGTCAATCACATACCAAATTGTATACCAGCTATTGTCTGGTTGATGGGGGGCATTAACCATTACAGTTGCTGGAACACGCTGACATCTTCCGTGTTCCTGCCCAAAACTCCAGTGAAGTTAACCAGCTTGGATTAAAGTTTGCCGCAAAGGCATGTCCCAACTCCCCTGTGCATACTGGTTCAGCATGGACAGAGGTGGTGAGCCTCTCCCAGCTCACATATTGGGACACCGGACGTGGGCCTCTTCCAGCTCACCCATGCACAACGGTCCTCGGACACAGCAGCGGCTGCAGTGCTCTCCCCTTCATCTCCTCTGGGCAGCAGATTCCTCCCACACAAGGTAAGACATATCTAAATGATCTACTAACACTAATGTATGGTGTGGGAGGGGAGCTGTAGCAATGACTGCCGCTAGGTCTTATTTTCAGGGAAGGCCTTATATTTGTAAGCTTGAAAAAATTGCACTAGGTCTTATTTATGGGAAAACAGGGTAGTTGTACAGTCAGGTGCTGCCATGCTATACTAACCCTTCTGAGGTCGTAGGTGAGAAGTCAAACACCACCATTACATATTTATTTTGGAGCGCTGACTCTAATTCAGCATAGTGGGGATGGAGGCAACATTCCTACGTTATCTTGGGGAACCAGGTTGCGGTTTCTCTGTGCAGACTGGAATCAAATTTTAACCTGATCCTCTTATAATCAACTTGAGGAAGAAAGTGGAGTGAAATTTTTTAATTTCCTCAATTATATGTATTTCAAAGATGTCGTATATGATGGTCTAATATCACCTTATGAGGCTTTTTTACAAGTGATTTTTCTTACAGGCCAAGCGGTTTTTCTTAGAGGCCAATTTTGTGGCTGTCATGAAAATGCTACCCTGCTTTATCTACATAAAGCAAAAAATTATTTTTAAAAAATGTTGTGACAGAGATTTTAAACTAATCTTTGTTAAATGGACACTTATCAGAATGGGCTATTTTTGTTTTTTTTTTAGAATTCTATAATATATATATATATAATATATAATATTATATATATTTATATATATATATATATATATTATTATATATTATATGTTGGCAGTCCTACGCAATTAAAATTACTTATAAAATATTGCCCTTATCTAGCTGTTCTCTGCAGTTATCAGATCCTGGTGAGAAAACTTGCACTGGAAGAGAACTGTCAAATTATCCTCACAGCAGAGAGGATGAAAGAAAACTATAGGAAGTCACAAAAATTATAAAAAAAAAAAAAAAAAGTCTCATTACAAATAGTAAGTGATGATAGAATAATCGCTCTACTGATCTCTGGAAAGGGAATGGATAAAGATTAGACCGACAGGCCAATGTCCAGATACTTTTCTGAAAGGATAATGGGTTAATCTTTTTTTGTACTGGGGGAGTCTTCAGTTTTCTGTAGTTCTCAGGTTCTGTTTTGAACACTTGCACTGGAAGAGAACTGTCAAATTATCCTCCCAGAGAGGAAGTCATAGAGACAAACCAGGAAGTCAATTAAAAATAAAATAAAGAAAATACCTACATGATATTTACAAAAAACAAACAAAAAAGACATACAAATAGTCACATATTGCTGGTCAATATGTGAAAAAAATGATGGTAGTGTAGCTCGCTCATGGCTCGTTAAGAGGCGGCCTCAGAGACTGGGGAGATGGCTGCGCTTATGAGATGGGACAACTCCTTTACAGCAGAGTTCAGTCAAAATATTAACAAAAAGTAGCATATAACATCTTCACCTAAATTTATTTTTGCACTATGTAGATAAACCAGGCTAGGATTTTCATGATGGTCACAAAATTGATAACAACCTTGTTTCCCATTGGGAAACATTAAAGGGGTTGTCTCATCTTACTGTTTCACAGAGTCAGTAGCATTGTATCATTCTACACCCTGTCACTTCCTGATCAAGCTATGGGTAATTAGCATATGGGTTCCATGTATTCAGACTTCTGCTAATTAGATAAACAATCTCCTACCCCCAGGATCAGAGAACCTTCAGAGCTAAAGTAAACAGTAGTAATTAGTATCTTTTGTCTGGAAGATCAGATAACACACAAGCTCTCAGGCTGCCAGCAGTTCTGTGCTGTGACCCATGTGATGACCTCTGCTTGCTATGAGATAGAACAAAAAGCAGAGGAGAACAAGCAAACAGGTTGGTCACTAGAGAAACCAGAAAGCCCTCAGAAGGTGATAAAATCATTTGTAGCTCCTCAAAAAAAAAAAAGAAAATGAACAAAGCAATATATTTAGAAAACGTCTTCATTTAGTGTTCCCTACATGTTGAAAACAAATCTTTGTAGTGAGACAACCCCTTTAAGCTGATCTAGTGAGATAACAGCAATTTCCAAATTCCTAAAATGTGGAGCAAGGACTTCCGGTTCCGGCGCTGGCATGAGGAGGTGAGCGCTCAGAGCTCTCCGCTGGCCTCCCGCTTCAAACTGCACAATAGCCGTCCCGGCGGCGCCAAACAGCTCTCACAGCTTGGGTCCTGCATCCCCGCCGCACAGCTGACAGGCGGATGAACAGGTACGTCCTCCGCAGCAGCCACCCGGACGCATCTCCTCTGCCTGCCCGCACACCACGAGGGGAAGGCAAGATGGCGGCTCGCCGCACGGCACATTTTGAGGGACGCGGCCTCAGTGTCACAGCCCCGGACCCGCTGACTGCTCCATCAGCCCTAACAGCTGCCCTTTCAGAGCTCCCATCAGCGATTCCACGTACCCCTCCAGGGGGAACCTCAGGAGCCCCAGGAATTGATTACAAACAACTAGCCCTGAACTCCAGGCTGCTGTTGAGGCCACACTACAAGCCTTCCTCAGCAAGCTCCAGAGCGATTTATTATCACATGATGCAAAGCTGGAGGAGCTGGAACACAGGGTCTCTCAAGTGGAGTCTGAGAACGACGCGCTCCACCGCAAACTATCATCCAGCAGCAGGATGCAGGATATCCTTTATGATCATATAGAAGACCTGGAGAACCGCTCTCGCAGGAGCAATCTACGACTAGTAGGGCTATCTGAGCAGATAAAGCAATCTGAGTTACAAGACCTCTGCCAATCTACTTTGCCACAGGCATTGGGCATTAAACATGGCTGCAGAGTGGAAAGGGTGCACCGCATTGGCCCTGAACCCCCTTCTAACAAGGAGACAGGAGATCAGCTAAGGAGAAGATCGCGCACTGTTATCATCAAGTATCTTGATTACAACGATAAGCTGGAGATCCTCAAGGCTTACCGCAAACCGAAGTCTCCACCGCTCCGAGAGGGTCAGAAAATATTAATTTTTGAGGACTTCTCGCTAGAAGTGTCTAAACGTCGTCATGCTTTCAGCAAGCTCTGCTCTCTCTTATTCTCTAAGAAGATTCGCTTCCAGCTATTATAACCAGCTACCCTAAAAGTGCTTTTACAGGACGCTGCTCCAAGATATTTCACCTCGCCGAGAGAGGCAGAAGAGTATCTTCGCTTCCTTTTTGAACCCAGACCCACTCTTTCCAGATCGCCCTCCAACAGTGGACCCGGATCATCCTCATCTCCTCCGAGACTTTCGCCCCTCTGGAGCCAAAAATCGCAGAGTTCCCGGATCCTCCCTGCGACTCCTCAGCGCTCCCCGACTTGAACTTTTGTTCCAGAACTTTTGCTCCAGTGTTATTTGGGACTCTGAGCCGCTGCGGGGTCGTGAGTAACTCCAGTTCTGCTGCAACTTGCGGCACTCCTGGGCCACATTTGTTATTGCTATTACTGTTAGTGATATTGTTATTACTAGTAATGCTCTCCTTTTTAAATGCTTGTCCTTTTTTTTTTTGGATCACTTAACATTGCTACAATTGCAATATAATGTTAGTTGATAAGTATGGGCCTAGTTTAGGGACCCGGATTTTGAGTATAGAATGTATGCAATGGCCAATTCAGGTTGCAGTTCTGTAAAGGGAGTCACCGCTTTCATCCCCCTTCTTTCTGGTGGCGAGGCTGGCGGAGGCCTTTAGTCTGTTTCTGATCTATTTTCCTTGGCCTCTTTTCTAAGGCGCCATCCACGTGCCAGAAAAAAAGAGAGGTCCCCTCACGCGATAGGAGAGTCTGAGTGGCACAGTCCCTGGCTCTCTGCGTGTTTTATTTGGTTTGCTTTTTTTCCTTATCTTCTTTACTCAAGCCTGACGTAAAATTTTTGGGTGTTGTACAAGTTATTAAGTTGTTCTATTTGCGCAAGGTGTAGTCTGAGCTGAACTGAGCGCCCCTGAAAATCGCGTTCAGTCTGATCTTAGAAGCTCCATAGCCCGCACTTCCTGAACCCCCTCCTCCCTCCCTCTCCTTCACACATGAGGGTTGTAACTTGGAACACGAAGGGGCTCTGCTCCCCAAATAAAAGGGTTAGGGTCTTACGCCACCAGAAGAGGTCTCGCCCAGATATTGTCTTCCTCCAGGAGACACACCTGGTGAAGGAAGATTTCTTTCGGATGCGTAAGTTATGGGTTGGCCATATATTTGGTTCACCCGCAAAGGAGGGAAAGGCAGGAGTAATTACCCTAGTACACAAGAACTTTCCCCTCCAGGTAGTCTCGCATGAATCTGATCAAGATGGTAGGTGTTCGCATTTGAAAATTAGTCATAATGGTGGCACCATCAGCCTGTTCAATGTATATGGCCCCAACTCTCAAAGTAGGTCCTTCTTCGTGACATTGGCAGACATAATTCAAAAAGACGCTGCCTCTTCCGCAATTGTAGGAGGGGACATGAATGTGATTTTGGATGAAGTCCTGGATAGGAAAAAGGAGGTGACTCTTAACCCCTCCGTGGCCCCACCTGATAGGCCCAATATAGGTGTTCTCCAACACTTTTTGCGCTCCACAGGGTTGAGAGACACGTGGAGAGATCTTCATCCTGACGATAGAGAATTCTCCTTTTTCTCCCCTTCTCAACAGTCGTGGTCGCGTCTGGACTACGCACTAGTCTCTGGTGATCTTCACAAGAGACTGGTCGCCTGTGAAATACTGTATCTGACTTAGTCATTTCAGATCACTCCCCGGTAGTGACTGAAGTAGCAGATGTGTTGACTAGGGGGACTGATTTCATTTGGCGGTTCCCTGCCTATATGGCCAAGACCCAGGCATTCTCGGACCTGGTTCGTGGATGGTGGTTGGAATATGCGTCCGCCAATGCGGAACATGCACCAGATACCCCACTCGTTTGGGCAACCGCTGGCAGTTCTCAGGGGACGTAAAATAGCCCACACCTCAGCATACAGACGGAAGCTAAGCGACGAATATAAAGCGGCGACAGAAAGGGTGAGGCAGGCCTATAAAAGATTTCTATCAGATTCCTCAGTTGAAGCTAGAAGGGAATGGGAAAGCGCCAAGAGGGTCTTTGACCTATGGCTAGGGCGCAGGGAAGAGGTCCAACGAGCCCACCTGAAATCCACCCTATTTCGCCATGGGAACAAGGCGGGGAAAAGTGTTATCTAGGCTGCTTCAGGGGGGTTACAGCCCTTCTCATATTACCTCCATTCGTACCCCCGAGGGACACACTACCTCCGATCCATTCAAGATCAATGAATCTCTTAAATTATTTTATGAGCAGCTCTACTCCACCGGAGCAAGCTCCACTCTTGCTGTATAGAAAGAGAGCATTAAATTCCTGGCATCTGTCTCGCTCCCTACTGTGTCCCCCGAACAATTAGAAATCCTAAATGCTGAAATTGCCACCCAAGAAGTACAGCTGGCCATCCGTAAATTGCCCACCGGAAAGGCTCCAGGCCCGGACGGGTTCTCTGGAGATATATTCAAAATACTAATAGAACCTCTATCCCCCCCTGCTGACTGACTACTTTAACCATATACTTAAAGAGGGCACTATTTTACCCGAATCCAAAAATGCCTACATAAAAGTACTTCCAAGAAAAGGTAAAGACCCCCTTCTCCCATCTTCTTATCGCCCAATCTCACTAATAGACGTTGACCAGACAGATTGGCATCTTTGCTTCCCTCTCTCATTGGCCCAGCACAAAAAGATTTCATCAAGGGGCGTGCAGCGGTAGGAAACCTTAGAAAGGTCCTGGCAGTACTGGAGAGTGTAAAAGGTTCCCCCACCGGACACCCTGTTATTATCGCCATTGATGCTGAAAAAGCATTTGACAATGTCCTGTGGGAGTGGTTGTGGAAAGTTCTTGACCGTATGGGGGTGAGAGGTAGTTTTAGAACTCTACTTTCCGCTATCTATAACAACCCAACTACACAGGTCCACGCCCCAGGTTTCCTCTCAAAGCGCTTTTATCTTCATAAGGGTACTCGCCAGGGCTGCCCCCTCTCCCCCCTGTTATTTGACATCGCCTTAGAACCCCTGGCACGCTTCCTGGAAGAGTCAGATCTCTTCGATGGTATCAATGTTGGTCGTGGCCAGATAAAAATTGCCCTTTTGTGGACGATCTCCTCCTCTTTCTCTCTGACCTGGTTAGGCACCTTCCGAAGATTTTCACTTTTTTAGAGGACTTCGGAAGATATTCTGGGTACAAAGTTAATGCCTCTAAGAGTGAACTCCTGGAAATAGGGCCTTCCCTTTCGAAGACAATTTGGAGGAATGTGGGATTAGATATCATGCCGGCGGTTTCCCACATTACATACCTAGGCATAAAAATTGGAAAAACCCCAAACACTATATACAACCTAAATTTTCCCCCTTTGATAAAAAAGATATCTGATGACCTTAGTAGGTGGCAGGGCCTCCCCCTTTCTTTAGCGGGCAGATGTCATGCCATTAAAATGGTATGTTTTCCGAAACTCCTATACCCCCTCCAGACCCTCCCTTTGCTACTGCGCCACACCGATATCAACAGGTTACATGCCTCCTTCACTCGTTTTATCTGGGCTGGGAAGAGACCCCGTATAGCTCTAAATAAACTGATGCTTCCTGTGAACCTGGGTGGCCTAAACCTCCCGAACGTTCGCTTTTACAATCTGGCGTGCCTTACAAGACACGTCTTGGACTGGATGTGAGAGAACAGATACTCTAACTTTGACCTAGAGAGAGATTTGATGTATCCGTGGCACCCTCAAGCTCTCCTACATACAAAACTTTCACTAATCCCTCCTGAGGTTAGAGGCTCCCTCCTGCTCAGGGACACGATTGCAACGTGGAAACACGTCCGCAAGCTTCTGATGCTACCATTTCAGATGTCACGTAGACTCCCCTTATGGGAATTACCGGAATTTCCCCAGGGCCGCACCAACCCCATGTTTAGACTGTGGAAGGACAGGGGTGTGAGGTATGTGGAGCACATAATGCATATGGCTTTACCCCTTTCAAAACCAAATCTCCTTCCCCGGCCCATTCTACACAAATCCTTCCGAAATCTGAAACCGGTAATGATTTTCTACAGAGTAATCCCTTACACTCGAGAGGCGAGGATGCATCCCCTTTGAGAAATGGGGGCGTACGCTGGAAGACCCTGACCTTCCAGATAAAATTCTGTCGGCCTAGGTAAAATTCGCAAATGATATGTGAAAATTGGAGGGAGACCCATTTTAAAATAATTCACAATGCTTACTATGGTTTCAACCTCCCCCCTACACCTTACTGTCCTGACAGACGCCAATCATGCCCCAAATGCCAAGCTCCGGCCACCAACATGTGGCATGGACTGTGGCAATGCCCCTCCACACAGCTGTTTTGGGACCATTTCATCGACTATGTGCGACAGCACTGGCGAGTCACTTTAACCAAGACTTACGACCTGCTGATCTTTCATTACTCCAGACCTGGATATGGAATGATTCAGCGAACACCTGATGATCCCCGAACAGGGGGAAACCACATGGGTTATCCCAACCCACCCCTGTCCTTGTTAGTGGATAGTCTGAAGCAATACCTGATTGCAGACGAACTTGAAACAGAACGACACAAAGAAATGCGTACAGAGAGGTTTTTTAGAAAATGGAAACCCTTTATTCTCTCACACTTCTCCAAAGAAGAGACAACCCAGTTGATGTCCTCCTTCAGATACACGGGCTGGTATGCGAGAGAAGCCTTACTAGGCACTTTGGGAGCTCTTGAACAATGAGACCCTCCCCCCCCCCACCCTTCTCACCCCAACCCAGGCAGCCTTGTTCTAACCTTCCATATCTTTTGATACCTGATGCGCTGACACTGTGGTGGTCTATGGAGTCAGCCTGCAGGTCGACACCCCCTCCCCCTCTCTGCCCTGGGACGACCCACTCCCCTTAGGGCAACAATGACGCTCGCTGCTATGAGGTCAACACAGAATTTCCTTCTAATGCTGCAGTGTGACAGTTCAGACTCACTCTTGTCGCTCTTGTTACTTTTGTTCTTTTTGTCCCTTTCCCTTTATTTCATCGCTCTATCATTTCATGTTCTTTGATACACCTAAGGGCCTTTTAGGCTTATTATGTTTTGTACAATGATGCATTTCGCCTGGCCTTCCGTGCCTTTACTAGCGTTTCAGCTCTCCGTTAAAGATAAATGACGCTCTAGTGGTTGTTAACACGATGTCTTTTGCATGTGCTAGTTGCTGACTTTATCTCTGTGTATGGAAAGCCATAATCTTTCTTTTGTAACTATGCTCATTTCTTTTTGTTTAAATTTTTCCTTTTTTTTTTTTTTTTGTTATAAATAAAAATTTTAAAACAAAATAAAATTTTTTAAAAAAAAAAAAAATGTGGAGCAAATATTGAAAGACACTAGAAAAATGCCAGAACAAATCCATGAAAAAAGATGACCAGCTTTTGAGAAATAAATTAAATTTTATTGTCACATAACTAATAAAAAAGACAATACATAAATAAATGTGCATGAAGAGATAACGATGCAGCAACATCTACAACTTAAGTGAATTTAAATTACAATTTCAATGCAGATTGTACCTCAACAGCAAATTACATTTAAGGCAAACGTTAAAATAGATACTCTTTTTATAGATATCAGTTATGACAATTTTAGTGCGAAAAATGCTGAACGCAGACAGAAAACACTGTTGGATAAAGTTTTTTTTACTGTCTTTATCATTGTGGCACGCCTTTCTTCTTTTTACATCCATCTGAAGATCATATAGATTCGACATCACAGCAATGTATAGTTAAAGGGAACCTGTCACATAGGTTGTGCCCCCTTGCTTAGGACAGCACAAGCTAGTGTCAGACCTGCTGTTCCCAGCGCTGTGTCCCTTGTGTCCCTTATTCTGTAAGATGCAGCAGTTTTAGAGCATTTACCCCTCAAGTCTTATTCATGAGTAGGTGTTAGCTCTGCCCACTGACTGTTATTCTCATGTTTCTACCTATTCAAAGTAATAGGTTTGTCAGTTGAGGTGGGTGGGGCTAGCTGCAGGTGGGCGGGGTTTGAAAAAAAACTGACACTCTGAAGGACTCTTTGAATGACTCTTCTGGCTGAAAACTGCAGATTTGAGCATTAAATACACGAAAACCACAGCATCTTACAGAATAAGGAACACAGAGCTGGAAACAGCAGGTCTGACACTAGCTTGTTCTGCCCTCAGCCAGGGGGGCAAAAACTATGTGACAGGTTCTCTTTAATTATTTCCTATTGTGACACATGGACAATAAGAAATGATAAAAATCTCCCGTTTTGTGTTTTCAGTTCCTGTGCAAGTTTATGTGTCTTCAGAGTAAGGCCTCGTTCACACGGCTTATTTCAGAACGTATTTACATCGGATTGCCGATCGTAAATACGTTCTGAAATCAGTTGAAAATCAGTTGCAAATAAGTGCCACTAAGTGTGGCACGTATTTGTAACTGATTTCCCGACGGATTCACCATCTCCATTCATTGTAGATGGTGAATCCGTCCGTAAATAATTGACATGCACATTATTTTTCCGTCCGGATTGCCGTCGTCAATCCGCGGCGGCAATCCGGCACGGAAATACGCGTCGTGTGAACGATGAGCCGTATTTTCTACTGAAATCAATAGAAAATAGGCTGTTACTTATTTCTGACTGATTTGCCGATGGATTGACGATCGTCAATCCGTCGGCAAATCCGCGGCGAAATAAGCCGTGTGAACGAGGCCTTACATTCTAACCCTTCCATTAATTCCATACTTCTTCAAGAACAAACATTAGGTAGCCCAATAAGAAGTAGAGGAAAATATGAAGTTAGGATTAGGTTACACAGTGTTTGTCCGTAGCTTGTTACCACGTAGACACAAAATTCTGCGCAAGTTGTGCAGGTAGACAGCCTTTAACCAATTAAAATACATCAATCCGTAGACAGATACAGGTTAAAAGCCTTATTCCTATGCTTAACCTCCCATAGGTTAACACAAGCAGCAATAATGGACAATACTGACTGCCATCTACCATGATCACAAAATGAGCTAATTGAGGCACATATAAAAGGCCTTAAAAATGTCCTAAAAAGGGTTAAAGTGCTGCCCCTTTACTGAAGTTTAGGAGTGGGCGTAAAAGAGGACGTCAAAAAGAGACTGGTCTTAGGCTAGATTCATACTCACGTTGGAGGTTCCACTCAGAACCACTGTTGCAAGTTCCATCAGGAACGAAGGAGTAATTAGTGAGCTGCACTACTATTTTTGTTAAAAATTTGGACACCGTAACGAAAACCTGTTGGCCCACTGTAGTCAATGGAGTCCGTTGGGCTATGTTTGGATCCGCCGGTGAATGGCTCAGTTTACACCTCCAATGCACGCCTTAGGCTCACATCTGTGTTGGAGGCTCCATTCTGAACTTCAGTTGCAAAGGTTCAAATGGATCCGAAAAGATCGGTTAGACAACGGACATCAATGGCGCCCAAAGGACTGTTGATAACAATGGGTCAGTCGGGTTTCTGCCATGATGTCTCTTGATAAGAAGAAATAGCGTGGCCTGCTATTTTTTCCATCATTCCCAAAAGAACATACAACGGAGGTTTAGAATGGAACCTCCGCTGCTAATCTGACCAAAGCTTTAAAGTGCTGTTAGGGGATGTTCACACGGCGGATTTGGGCGCGGGTATCAGCGCGGTTGCCGCGGCCAAAATCTCGTCCAAGCCTCGCCCCAAACTCGCGTCTCTCGCCGCGGTTTATCGGCGCGGTCGCAGGCGGGGCGTGGTTTGGGGCGTGGTTTGCGCCGAGGTTTTCGCCCATACAAATTAAAAGGCAGGACTAAACCCACGCCTAAAAGCACGGCGAAACCCATGCCGACACCGCGCTGTCAAGAATTGACATGTGATTAGTGGCGCGGTTTCCCATAGGAAACCATGTTATGAACTGGGGGCGTTTGGGGCGCGATTTGGATGAGGTTTTGGCGGCGGCAACTGCACCGAAACCCGCTGCCAAACCCACCGTGTGAACAGGGCCTTAGGGTGTAAGCACACATTACACTTATGTGGTGTTGGACAATCCCTTCAGTATTAATATGCATTATAGGCTCCTGGCACAGTTATGGGTGCATGTTGACCCCAAGGAATTATTTGTTACGTTAATAAGTGGTCAAGGGCTTTGCCCCCAGTGACTCAAACAATATTCAAAAATATACATCATATTCATTCACCAAGAGACAGCAAGTTCAATGTGCTTCAGCTCTCTACGATGAACCTTCTGTCACAAATAGCAGCTGAATTCCATGTGAACAGGGTGTTACATAACAGCTCAGCTGCTGTGGGATGTACTGTCAATGAGACCAAACAAGGTCACAGATTTGTAGAATTGCACATCTTTTTGTCACCATAACATAAATGTTTAGTACAAAGCTGCATCACTTTTAGTGTGTGCAGCAAAACCTGGCAAACATTAGAAACTGGATACTCTTAGGCCCCGTTCACACGGCTTATTCAAGCCGGAATTGCGAGCCGGATTGCGCTCGCAATTCCGGCTTGAATAAGGGACGGGGGCGGGGCCGCTGCCCGCCGGCCCCATAGACTTTCATTATGCACGGCGTGTATTGCGCCTGGATAATGTGCATGTCATTTTCTCCCTGCCCGGTGGATTCGCCGAGCGGGGAGGAGCGTCGGAATCCACTGATCTCTATGAGAACTGTGGGTTACCGTAATTACTCCGACGGATTGGCACCGTACTGCAGCGCAAATCCGGCGCGCAGTACGGCGCCAATCCGCGGCGAAATAAGCCACGTGAACACGGCCTTACCCTTCAACTATATCTTACACTGCAGCTTATAAGGGATTGTGCAGTGGAGGAAAATTAACCTTAAATGTGTCCAGGGTAGAGTAAAAAGAAGAAAACTGACCTACCTGTCCCCACTGCTGATGCTCCAGAGCTCCCTGGGACCCACTCCTCTCAGTTTCGGGTTGTTATCCCAACACACAGGAGAGACTTTGGGTGAGATGTCCGAAAATTAGCGGTGCTTCTTCAGTTTTTAGGTGCATTAAATAAGTGTAAAGTGCACTAGAAAGTCCGACCCTATCAATGATGCGCTGTGCGCCCCCATAACAAGATGCGCCTATTGAGACGCATAATACATCATTAAAAGTGTATATGTGTTAGGTGCGTTTCACATTTTACAAGTGTTAGGCGCATTTCATATACTTGTAATGATAAGCTATGCGCCTCCGTGTGCGATGTGACTCGATAGGGGCATTACATACGCGTATAATGATATGCTATGTGCCGTGATTTGCGCTAATCACGACACAAAACATTTCATTGGTAGAGTATAATATAGACCAAAAAACTGGTGTTGGCGTGTAGGGAAATGTCACCCTATATTCACTTAAAATGGAGTGCAAGCCACAACTGTGTGTTGGGATGAGTAGTTTAGAGGAGCAGATTCAGGGAAAATCCGGAGCAGCAGCAGCGTGGGATAGGTAGGGAAGTATAAGGGTATGTTCACACGATGTACCGCGGCACGTACAGTACTCCTGAGGCGTGGGGGGGCCGGGAACCCGCTGGCCCCATTGACATTCATTACTCGTGGCGCGTATTCACCACAAGTAATTGACATGTCACTTATCTCCCCTTGCGTACAATACGATCGTATTGTACGAGCAGGGAGAGAAGGCGTAATCCATAGTTCTCTATGAGAATTGTGGATTACTGTAATTTCGGCCCATATTAGAGCGCAAATATATGCGGCGAAATGTGCGCCAAAATTGCCCCGTGTGAACATACCCTAACTTTCACTCCCCACCCTGGTCCCATTTAAGGTTAATTTTCCTCAGCTGGACAACACCTTTAACCCTTATCTAAGAAAAGCTGTAGTACCAGCCATAGAACAAGAGTGGTGTTTTTTTGTTTGTTTTGGAAAAAACAAAAGCTAGACCTTTTACTTTTAATCCCAGACACCCAAGAAAATAAGATCATTCCATACCAAAGCATCAACGTAAGTCGTGCATTATACACTGCCCTGCAATATAAATTAAACCGAGATGAGGATTGCAAGACACTTGTTGGAAGAAGAAATGTCCAGTGGAGACTTGGAGAGAAATATGCATAGGAGTATGCTTTGTTACTGCTGTATACAGCCAGACAGCTTTGGGCTCAACTCCAGGAAGAACTGAAGGCTTGGGCGCTAAAATTCTCAAATGAGTCAGGAGCTCCTATACACAAATTACATATTGGGCTGGTATCAGCAAAATCAGCGGGTTCAGATGATATTATTTTCATATGTATGGGGACTGTATTGATACATAACCAGGCAAATCTGCCTCAGAGGTCTTGAAAAGCTAAGTAACCTGCTTAGAGCGATTACCTTAGCCCTAATGGAAGTCAACCATAAATCTTAAAAATAGAAAAACTGACAAATACAATTTTTAGTTACTCAACAGTTCAAGACTTCACAATTACTGGAGATTTTTACTTTAGAGAAAATCTTCATTCTTTATATTGTCCACCCAACCTCCTGGCTCTACAGCTCCTTGTCTATTCAGTCCTGACACAGGAAAGAAGCAGCCACAGTTCAATAGCGAAGTCATACTGTCTCCGAAGCAGCCATGATGGAGAAGGTGCTCGCTAGTAATAGAACCTATGCAGACAGTGGACCCCTTCAGGTCTTTCCTGGTTGGGACCAATGTGGAAATGAAACTGCAGGTACTGGGAAAGCAGGTGAAAAATATAAATGACAACAGATTGTTCTATGATATGGTATATTAGTAACAGATACATTATAACACATCTTATCGAGCTGGACGACCCCTTTAAGACAGACCATCGAATGTTTGACCATTGGGGGTTCAATACCTGCAAATAGCAGAATGAAAGGACAAGTGATATCACTGCTATGAAAAGCATAGCAGACATCAGAAACAAAATCATGGCTCACAAATCCATATACAGTAACTCGTGCGCAAGCTGAGAAGCCTTTATACATTGAAAAAAACTGTGATGAGCAATTTGGTGCAATGAAAAATACCCTAAAGTGGACATATAAGACAATGGCTACCTTCTCCCAGAAATCGTGCCAACCTTGTTTAAAGGTGTCCGGTATTACAGCCTTCCTAAAGGGAATACCTATGAACAAGGCAGGCTGTGTTTTTTATTGTATATGGTTTACAATGTGAATATGGCTGAGGCACACCAAGATATAAGATACAACAAAGGATCAAGGTCACAGAATATGTTTTACTATTAGACAGGAAAGGACACTGCCATATGTGAAAACTCAGACAAAAACTAGTCCTCTCATGACATGGTAGACCACCCCAAAACTGGCAGCAGAATCCAACCGTATACAAAGGGGTAAATGGAGCAATGAGCTCTATACAAAATCTAACCATGTTTTAATGGATTCATGTGGACACAGACCATAGGTGCAACCACAAAAAATAATGGCAGCTATTCCCTATAACCGATGTTGCTGTGGTTCTTATCATTTGTAGACACCCATATTTACACTCAACTGACTCCCCTTCTGTACCCCTTTCCTTAATATAGGATGGGGCTGTATATGTCCTGTTTATTTTCAATTGATTTTAACTTGTTTGTGGAGTCTGTTGGAGGTTTGATCTTTAATAGTTTATTTTTTGGACATGCAATCCGGTATACATGTATGCTTTTATTCTTCTCTTGTGTTTCTTATCATACATGTTGATTAGCACTCTTTATTTTATTAACGGTGCCCATTTTTTCTTATATTGCAAGGAAAAATAAGTCTAGACAACTCATAAGTAATGCATAATAAATTGCATACAAAATACAGCATTTAGACCATGGGTTTACAAAACTATTGCTGGTAACTGAAAACAGGGATTCTCCTGGACTGGGGGTGTGAGAAAGCCACATGCATATCTCCTCTTCAGACTTCTCAGGTACTCAGTGCGGCTTTTCCTGACATGCCTGTTTTAGTCAATACTAGTGTTCCTCATGAAATACAAATTCTGAAGACCTCTATGTTGTGTGGTTCCCCTGTTATTCCTCTTAGAAATACATTTTCAATTCATCAGCTGAGTGTTACCAATTGGGGATAAATGGGGGTCGCTGCACAGTCCGACCTACTGACAGATTCTGTTATACATTTCTATAAGGAATAACATAAGAGAAGAGGCTCCAGGATTGATATTTCACGGGGAACATAAGGATTGACTAAATCCAACATGTCAGGAGAGGTCACCGGTCCTCCCTTAAGGATCAGCCCTGCTTTCATTTACCTCCTTGAGCTTGTTTTGTCTATGTGCTCATTCTGAGGTGCTTCATGGGCATTTGGATGTTGCATTATTCACGGATTTATTTATAGAGGCTCAATATTTTATATGAAGTAATAACCTTTCTTTATGTGGTTACTCTCAGACTCGTGTGTATTACTACTTGGCCATATTGTTAATAAAGTTCATTGCTTCAGTCATAGTTATTATACAGTTGGACTCTTGATGAGTTTTAGCTCCATGATGAGACCTGTTGTTAATTGTGTCATTTTCGACCTATTGATCATCAATTTTTGGTTGCGGTTACAGTAAAGCGAGCCTCTGCCATGTCCCCATTCGTTTCTTCTCTTTATATAGTTTTGATTTTTGGGTGACAGTGTACCTTATTTCTAAAAAATGGTGAAATTGTGATGCCCTTCTGCTTTTTCCTTATTGTTAATCTCCTACAAAGTGCTCATTCATAGACAGAAAAACAAAGGACCTACTTTAAAATTTAACTTTCAATAACAATCCTTTAAAAACCATAATTGTCCATATATTAAACAAAATTCTCACCTAAACAAACATAAATATTCCCTTAGGGCATGTCCCCACTGCACAGGTTTTGCAGACCGGCTGAAAAACCAGCCGAAAATGAGCACAACAGGCTTCTATGGAAAACCTGTGCAGCAGTCCCCACTGCACGGTTTTTCCGCTCGCGGGTCGCTCAAAGTTCATTGAGCATGTTCATTCTTCCGTCTGGTCTTCGGACGGAATCTGAACATCTCAATTGGAGGGCTTCTCTCTGCTCATCGCGGAGAAATGCTGGCCCCCAACCCCCCCCCCCCCCCGGCCATGGGGACGGATGCAAAACAGAACAAATACCGGAAGGAAAAAACGACCGGTATTTGTTCTCTGCAGTGAGGACGCAGCCTTAGTGTATAAGTATACCCTTTATTGGACCCAAATTATGATTAAACTAGATCAACATTCTCATAAGCATTTTATATGGCTCCATAAGTATTCATATTATTTATAGTTATTTATTGTAAGGGGATCCAATGGCATGTGGATGCTCAAAGAATGAGTAGCTAAGTATCAATACTGAGTATTCCCTGATTATATCTGCATTTCTATTTAAAGTGATTGCATTTGTGTCTGTATCTAGAGGTAGGGTGAGCCACTGATACATGGGGCCGCCCCTGTTGGGACGATTACTCCGTCTTTGTATAGGCATGAATGTAGAGTTGGAATAGGGAGCTACTGTATGAACCTAGAGGAAAGGTTGTTTATTATCTAGGACCATAGCTCAGAGGGAAAGGATACTTATTAGAGCCTTTCCTTTGGTATTGTACGTTTTCGGGCAGGGAATACTTATTATGTTTAATGTTTAGGTGAGAATTTTGTTTAATATATGGACAATTATGGTTTTTAAAGGATTGTCATTAAAAGTAAAATTTTAAAGTAGGGCCTTTGTTTTTCTGTCTGTGAATGAGCCCTTTATTTGGCCAGTTATCCCTAGCTGCTGTGAGATTAGTGTGGCACCTGTGATTTTCTAATCTCCTACAAACCCTTTAGTTATCAAAGAAAGCAAAGTGATCTAGGATGTGACAAACTGTAGTCAGCCCAGTCACCTGGCCATCACCACACTCAACATCCTAAAGAGGATGTAGACACAACCAAGTGATTACTCAATCCCCACTACTTACAGCAATTTTCAGGTCATAACTTTGGCCATAAAAAGTTCCCAGACACTGGAATAGATGTTCTCTAGCCAGCTGATTGTCTCCATAGTCTGTAGGGAAACGTATGGAATCTGTAGTGCTCAATAGTACTTTTTAGGCAGGATCAGACAGAACTTGGCTGTTCTAACAATACATCTTCCTCCAAAACACCATCTCCTATTTCGGTCTTGATTTGTGCAACACCGAGTCGGTATAGAGTGTCTCTGATCACCACTTCTCCGGGCTGACAGCTTTGGACAATGTCATGAATCTGTCGGTTTACAATCTCTCGACTTGTGAGAAAGTCAATGAGCCTATTGTAGAGGTAATAGTGTGTGGCGTTATCAAAGTTAAAGGGGTGATGGCGGATATTGCTGGTTTTGCTGTCTCCGATGGCTGTGATGATTGCACTGTAGGGCTCCATCTCCCGGCACAATGAAAGTGAATGGTGGCGAGCAGTTGGGTCACTGGCTCCATTCTGCTCTGCCACGGCGTGGACGATTCTTCGAGCCTCGGACTTCGTAACGGGATGTAAAATTGAGGGTTCGTTGCCCATCATGTCCACGCTGTAATGTCTGTCTAAGAGCTCTGGACAGGACACATACTAAGACAAAGAAATAATAGATCACATACGAGCTACACAAGATGTAAGAATAAAAAAAAATAGATCACTTTGTGTCAGCATGAGCAGCACGTGGGTGACCTGACCTCAATATTCTGTCAAGATTTATATCGGAAAATTATAGAATTTTTGAATGTACTTTTATGTGTAAAATCCTTCTGGTTTTCAAGATCTCTGCTTGTTCTAATTCATTGGGAATCTTCACTGTTTACTTCTAGAACTTGTGGTGTGATGCTTATGTTATGCACCCTACAGCAGCATGATTTGTTAGGGTATGTTCACATGATGTATTGCGGAGCGTACAGTACCAGCCAGCCCCATAGATATGCATGGCTTGCGGCGCGTATTCACCGCAAATAATTGACATGTCACATCTCCCCGTGCGTACAATACGATCGTATTTTACGAGCGGGGAGAGAAGGCGTAATCCATAGTTCTCTATGAGAACTACGGATTACTGTAATTATGGGGCGCATTTCCCCGCATATTAAGCGCAGTACGCCGCAAAATACATGGCAAAATGCGCCCCAAAATAAGCCGTGTGAACATACCCTTTCAATAGAGTTAGCAGAGCTCCTGTTTGTAACTAGCAGAGCACCCGTGTGACCACTACCAGCACAGATTTGGGACCTTTGGAAATAACCGACGAAGGCTTCTCCATTTACCACAAACAAATAAGAACATCTAATCATATCTGCCTCTTTTCTCATAAGAGTTCAACATCTGATCTGAAAACTTGTCAGACTGTCTGGATTAAAGCGAGCCCTTCAGGAGGTTTTTGCTCCCCTATCTAAGAGCAGTGGAAGAGAAGCTGAGCTCTGTGATATAAAGGTTTATGTGATTTGGAGCAGAAATTCTGAACGAAAAGCATATACTTTTAGCACATACAGTAAATACTGTTTACTGTTCTAAGTTTTTTTTATGTTGAAAATACACATTGCATGAACTAAAAACTGTATTTTCTATTGAGGTCAATGGGAATGGTTTGCTTTTCTTTTAAACAGGTACAGTGGGGAAAATACTGTATATACTCGAGTATAAGCCAAGTTTTTCAGCACAAAAAATGTGCTGAAAATCCAACCTCGGCTTATACTCGAGTCACTGTCGGTGCTCGGGCGCCATGATGGCCCAGGCACCGGCAGGGACACTTCTGCTATATGCGACTTCTCTGTGCATATAGCAGAATCCCGAGTAAACCGACAGCGTCCGGGCACTGCCTGTGCCTGAAGACGGAGCACACGGGAGTCAGAGCCGCGAGGGAGTGAGGTAAGTGTTTGGGTTTTTTTTTTTGGGTTTTTTTTAAACCCTGCCTATACGGGATATTTACCAGCCTATAACCTGCCTATAGGGACATATACCTGCCTATAACCTGCCTATGGGGGCATATGCCTGCCTATAACTGCCTATTGGGGAAATTAAACCGTCTACGTACCTATGGGGGACATATACCTACCTATGTAATTTTATTGGTATCCATTTTTATTTTTGAAATTCACCACTAGCCGCTGCATTTTCCACCCTAGGCTTATACTCGAATCAATACGTTTCCCCAGTTTTTTGTGGCAAAAGTAGGTGCCTCGGCTTATATTCGGGTCGGCTTACACTCGAGTATACACGGTAAGTATTTGATACATTGGTAATTTTCCCACCTACAAAAAATGGAGAGGTCTGTAATTTTTAATCGTAGGTACACAGAGAGACAGAATCTAAAAAAAATCCAGAAAATTACATTAATTTTTAAATACTTTGCATTTTACTGCATGAAATAAGAATTTGATCACCTACCAACCAGCAAGAATTCTGGCTCTCACAGACCTGTTTTTCTTTCAAGAAGCCCTCCTACTCTGCAGTCATAACCTGTATTAATTTCACTTGTTTGAACTGTTACCTGTATAAAAGACACCTGTCCACACAATCAATCACACTCCAACCTCTTCACCATGGCCAAGACCAAAGAGCTGTCTAAGGACACCAGGTAAAAATACACCTACACAAGGCTGGGATGGACTATAGGCGAGCAGCTTCGTGAGAAAGCAACAACTGTTGGTGCAATTATTAGAAAATGGAAGAAACACAAGATGACTGTCAATCTTCCTCAATCTGGTGCTCCAAGCAGGATCTTGCCTCATGGGGTAAAGATGATGCTGAGAAAGGCCAGGAATCAGCCCAGAACTACACAAGAGGACCTTGTCAATGACCTGAATAGAGCTGGGACCACCGTCTCAAAGATTACCGTTAGTAACACACTACGCCGTCATGGTTTAAAATCCTGCAGGGCACACAAGATCCCTCTGCTCATGCCAGCACATGTAAAGGATTGTCTGAAGTTCGCCAATGACCATCTCAATGATGTAGGGGAGGCATGGGAGAAGGTCATGTGGTCAGATAAGACCAAACTAGAACTTTTTGGTATCAACTCCACTCGCCATGTTGGAGGAAGAAGAAGGATGAATACAACCCCAAGAACATTATCCCAACCATGAAACATGGGGTAGAAATATCATACTTCAGGGGTGCTTTTTCTTCAAAAGGGACAGGACGACTACACCGTATTGAAGGGAGGATGGATGGGGCTATGTATTTCAGTATTGCAGGATTTTGGACAATGACCTCCTTTCATTAGTAAGAGCATTGAAAATAGGTCGTGGCTGGATTTTCCAGCTGGATAATGATCCGAAAAACACACAGCCAGAGCAACTAAGGAGTGGCTCTGTAAGAAGCATTTCAGTCCTGGAGTGGCCTAGCCAGTCTCCACAATTAAACCCAATCGAAAATCTTTGGAGGGAGCTGAAACACAATGTTGCTCAGCGACAGCCCCAAAACCTGAAAGATCTTTAGAAGATTTGTATGGAGGAGTGGGCCAAAATCCCTGCTGCAGTGTGTGCAAACTTGGTCAAGAACTACAGGAAATGTCTGACCTCTGTAACTGCAAACAAGGGTTTCTGTACCACATATGGAGTTATTTTTTTCTATTTTCTATTTTATCAAAAAATTATTTCATGCAATAAAATGCAAATTAATTATTTAAAAATCTTACAATGTGTTTTCCTGTATTTTGGTTTTTTTTTTTAGATTCCCTCTATCACAGTTGAGGGTATGTATGATAAAATTGCAGACCTCTCCATTCTTTGTAGGTGGGTAAACTTGCAAAATTGCCAGTGTATCAAATACTTATTTTCCCCATTGTATTTCAAGTCGGATTCCAACTTGAAATACTCATTGTGTGTACAGAGCCTTAGAACTGCTTAAGAGACAGTGACCCACCCACACACAATGATGATGACAGCTTTCCCTGTATCATCTTATGTACAGAGCAAACTGTAAATCACTGTATGTGGGTGGGGTAAGCAGGATTTTCACTTTCTCTATTACAAATCCTGATTGGATCTACTATGCTTTTTTACTCAGAAATCCTAGACCAAAATCATGTCCTATAAACCTACTGCATAGATCACAGTGCACAGCTTCTTTCTCTCTATCATATCCTACTCTTAGATAGGGTAGCATAAACCACCTAACAGGTGCTGTTCACACAGCTTATTTTGGGGCGCATTTCGCGGCGTACCGTGTTTTAATACGAGCGAAATGCACCCCATAATTACGGAAATCCATAGTTCTGGATTACGCCTTCTCTCCCTGCTCGGACAATACGATCGTATTGTACGCGCGGAGAAATAAGTGACATGTCACATGCTTTCGCACCGTGAATAATGCATGTCTCTGGGGCGGCGAGACATGCGCGACTCCCGAACAGCCGGCATAATTGCAGGGTGTACTGTACGCCCCGCATTAACGCCGTGTGAACTTACCCTTAAGCACAATTATATAAAGCCCTGTTCCCATCACATTATGTCCCTAAGCTTATTGGTAACATCAGAAAAGGCTTCTGGCGTACACACAAAAGCTCCATTCACCTGACAAAGGCCAAAAGAGTGTCCCGTTGACCTCAATCAAACCAATTTACTTCACTGTACCTTTTTTTTTTTTTAGTACAGTCTAAACTATGCTACTCTGTACAAAAGTAACTATTGTTGCATGCAGGAAACAAAACCTACTGTAAGCCAATACAGCAGGATATGTTGCCGTTTATCATTGCAGGTATGTACATCCGAAGCTTTTCTTGGCATACGGTATATCGCAAATAGAGGCTAAACATTATGTGAACAGGGCATAACTGGGCCATTATTGCTTTGTACTGTTAGAATATATCAATTTACCTTTGGCGACTCTGAAGGGTCTGAGAAACATCCTTGATTCTTCCCCCACATCTGTTGGGTCAGGTCTGGGTGACAGAGATCGGCACAGAGAGCTACCTGTGTTGCCATATCTACAACGTAAACCGGAGGCCAGTGCCGGGAAGAGGCCAGGAGATCCACATGATCCCTGGGACTTTCTCCACGCACAATATACTTGGATCCACAAACCACCTAAAGAAATGAGAGACATGACAATTATATATAAAAATAACAGCAGCCACTACCAGGGTTTGCAGCACAGGTCAATATTTGACTGTGTTGCTTAGACAGGGCCCTGCTTGATTCGGCTGTATCCATGAAGACATTTATGTTCAGGACATCCTGAACTCAGATTGTTTTATCTAATCTTAAATTGGCATTTTTGTGGTGTTTTAGGGGTTAACTTACCTTTTAGCTTTACTCAGACCTGGAGTCACACCCGTCATCACTCCATTTCAAAAAACACAGGGTTAATCTAGAGAAAACTGAAGCGGTGTTGGATGTTGCACTGAAAGTGACATGGTTACGGCAGTGACGCAAGACCTGGAGTGCAGCTAAAAGGTAAGTTAGCCACTTAGCTGCTAAGTATCTGAAAACCTAATCCAATATTCACCTCAGGAGGCATGTTTTGGGCAATTTTCATTTGACATCGACCCAAATCTAAAAAGCAACATCTGTGACTGCTGCAGACTAGACATGTTATTAAACACATTTCAGAGACTTCCAACATAAACTGCTCAAGAAGAAACAGCAAGAGAATTTCTAATTAGTCTTCAGCAAATCCAGAAAATATCTTATTAGTGATCTCTGGGTTTTAAAGGTTTTTCTTACCACAATGATTAGCTTTTAACATGTAGGGAATAGTAAATGAAGACTATTACCAAATACATTGCTGTTTTGATTTTGCTTTGTTCAGGATATAAAACGTACACAAGGTTCAAGGTTAGGGACCACCTCACTATGCTCTCTCTTATCTGATTGATCCAAGCTAAGACCAGTCAGTCAGACCATGGTGAGTCGCTCCCTTCTGTGAGTCTTATCTCTAGCATAGAAGCTTGTTTATCTAACTTAATGACAAGTTTTAACCCTTAGAGCTCTGCAGCCTTTTGCACTACAGATTATAAATCTCCTGCACTCATGTTACTGTAACAGGAATAGCTAGGAATAGCAGAGCTGATATGGCAATTACTGCTATAGAACCACCCACAGCCTATCCAGGAAGTGTTTACAGGAAGCTGCCTGAGGCTCAATGAAACAGCATGGTGAGAAAACCTCTTCAAGCTTCTTAATAATACGGCTTGGGCCCACTCCAGAGTAGCAGGGTCATCTAATGTGTGCATGACACATTAGATATTGGCAGATCCTACTGCTTACGTGCCGGGAAAACGAGAATGAATGGGGGCCAGGCCAGAGCATTTTAGAAGTACGCGCTGGCTAGCACATACTTCTAAAAGACGCGGCATGTAGCAGCGTACAAAGTACGCGCCGCTATATGCCGAGAAAAATGCCATGTGAACATACCCTAACAATTGTGAAAGGTGTGTGATTAGCTACAGCCATACAATAAAATGTTAATATTTTATGTCCCTGCTTTAAGGCAGGATAAGGTTAAAGGGAATGGGTCATCAAAAATGACTTATTGTTTAACTCACATTTTTAAGAAATTTTTTAAGAATTTTTGGTTATATTTTTTTCATTTTTCATATCACTTTCAATATTTTTTAATAATTCTTAAGTCCTGCAGTTTTCACTTTGGTCACTAAGCCTAATAATTGTCTGACACTTCCTGTTCTGTACAGAAAGATTCTCAGTTGTCTGCTCATTATTAACACAAGCAAGGGTCAAACTGAAAGGAGACACCAGTATGAATAGATAACACAGGATCCACCAGTCACAAGAGGAGATAGTCACAGTTCACCCTTTCACCTCCCTGCACAGTGACTTCTTCCGAGGTCACAGAGCAGGACTAGAAAACTCTCCTATAGACGTGAATGGGACTGAGTCCGTCTTAAGTCTCCTATGTACATGAAGCTACCGTAAAGCATCTCTCTGACTGCTGTTAAAACAGTGCAAACAAGGACTAGTGGCCAAAGTGAAAACTGCAAGACTTAAGAATAATTAAAACATATTGAAAGTCATATGAAAAATAAAAAAAACACAACCAAAAATTCCTAAAAAATGTGTTTAACATAAAAATGGGACTTAAACAATGACTCATTTTTTGATGACACATTCCCTTTAAGGAAAGTTTAGGGATTTTTTTATATACTTATGTTTCATTTCCCCTTGATCAGGAAGAATATAATTTTGAAGTTTATAGTCCCTTTCATAGCAATGCACCAGAATCAGCAAGGAAAACAGCTATCTACCAAGAACTCTGTTATTGGAGTCTTTAGCAAACACATTTTTTTATCACATGGCTATATGTTTAACGGTAAATGCATATATCATATAATCAAGTAAAGTGTTGGTGGTTACCAGCATTTTAGTAAAGTTATAGCAGGGGTGCACAACATTTTCTAGTCCAAAGGCCACATTGTCATATTGTGCCTATCCCAGTGGCAGCAGTAAATCTTAGAGGAGTATACGCCATCTGAGACCTTTATGGCACTTACAAATACACAAATTGGCTTAGAGGTCTTAGTTCAACTTTACTGACTCCCAGAGATCAGGATGGGGGATCCACTGCTTGGTACTTCAGAAAGAGGATATTCAGCGCCTTATTTATTGTAGTTTTGGGGGGAAAGAGGAGGAGATGGGGTTTATAGAATTTTTAAAACTAGAGAGAGCAATACATATATATAGCCACCGGTCCAACTCGTCTTCTCTTCTTTGGAGTCTCGAACATATCAGACATTTTTATGGCACACTTTGTGGATTTGCCATGACTGTGTCAGAAATACATACTTCTCTAAGGAAGAAATCCAGAAGTAATACAGAATAGTTTTTACTGGTTTGCTCATTTAGGTTGTTTAAAATACCACAAACTGCCCCATAATGCTTGCGAAACAATGCCCACCATAACAGTGCCAGCCATACAGTGCCCACCATCAGTGCCAGCCATACAGTGCCCACCATCAGTGCAAGCCATACAGAGCTCGGCATAACAGTGCCAGCCATATAGTGTTCACCATATCTTTGCCAGCCATACAGTGCCCACCATCAGTGCCAGCCATAGAGTGCTCGCCATAACAGTGCCAGCCATACATTGCTCGCCAACACAGTTTAGGCCATTCATTGTTCGCCTTCTCATTGCCAGCCATACAGTTCCCACCATCAGTGCCAGCCATACAGTGCCCACCATCAGTGCCAGCCATACAGTGCCCACCATCAGTGCCAGCCATACAGTACCAACCATCAGTGCCAGCCATACAGTGCCCACCATCAGTGCCAGCCATACAGTGCCCACCATCAGTGCCAGCCATACAGTGCTCAAAATAACAGGGCCAAATGTTGTGCACCATTGGGTTGTAGGTTGAACTTGCACCGTCCTTTTCGAACCTAATCTACTATGTTGCTTGTAGTCCATTATACTTTTGATGTTAAGGTATGATCACACGGCGTCTTGCCTCCATATGAACATGAGCTTTTCTGATGCATCTCTGGGTCCATCAGAACGGACCCAGAGATGCATCTAACAATTAGCAGTGAGTTTATCACTGCCGGCAATGACAGACACTCAGCAGCGTTCACATGAGAGATACCGCTGTGTGTTTGCATCAGCCTCTCGGGTCCATCTTGTGGATGCGATCCAAGTAATGACATGCAATTCTTGGATCGCATCCGCAAGATGGACCCGAGAGGCGTGATGCAAACACACAGCGGTGATCTCTCATGTGAACGCTGCTGCGTGTCTGTCATTGCCGGCAGTGAGAAACTCACTGCTAATAGTTCGATGCGTCTCTGAGTCCGTTCTGATGGACCCAGAGACGCATCAGAAAAGCGGATGTTCGTATGGACGCAAGACGCCGTGTGAACTTACCGTTACATCCATTCTTTATATTTTAATACTCTGTGAGGCATTTTTTTAATTTATTAAGGCTAAATGTTATTTTAGGGTTATGGTCAATGTTAGGATTTTCAGTGGGAACAGCACAACATGCAGCTCTATTCTAACCACTAAAATGCCATACACCGTGGCAGAACCCACAGGGCCATGTTATGAGTCAATGGGAATCGCTGTGTGGCACTGCACAGCGTTATTTAAGCTGGAAACCACAATAGAATTTTGAACAGAGCCTTAACGATGTTTTGTATGGTGTAATGTTATCTTACCTGATGTGGGCAGACTTTATAGACTTTCCCTCCAGTTAAATGGGTCGGAGGCTGTTTAGTCTGTGTGCCGTTCTGCACAAACTCAGAGAGCGCCAGGATGGAGTAACACATATTATCCTATACAACATAAAAAGGAAAGTGTTTCAGTATGTCAAACATATAGGGTATGTTCACATAGTGTTTTTTGAAGTCTAAATTTACGCTTCAAGATCAGCTTCAAAAAAACGCTTGATTGGAGGTGTATTTTGAAAAATCCTGTCCCCATTGTTTCCTATGGGGATTTAAAGAGCGAAAGACGCCTCAATAATTGACATGTCACTTATTTTATGGGTGTAATAGCGTCCAAAAAAGAGCTCGCAATGATGCTTGTGAAATACGCTTTTTGTGAATAACGAGGCTTATTTTACATTATATTCAATAAAGGAAGATTTGAAGCCGGTCTGAGGCTAATTTTGAACGGTGTGTTAACACAACCATATTAACCCATATGTAATGCCCCGGACTCCATAAGATTTGTTTATTTTTAAAGAGGGTTTCCCGCTACAGCTGTAGTTACTGCATGTCACTAGTATGTACCATAGTAATAATAATAAAAATAATCTTTATTTATATAGCAGAAACATATTCCGCAGCTCTTTACAATGTAGAGGGTATAATTACAGACAAAAGACAGACATTACACATTAAAAAACTACTTACAGATGAGACACAAGGTGTGAGGGCCCTGCCTGCAAGAGCTTACAATCTATTAGGGTGTACGGGAGAGACGAAGGGCAAGAAGTGCTAGATTTACAATGGTCCAGCCATGTGACATAAATATGAGGTGAGTTACATAAAAATTGGGTGAACCTGCCACCCTGACAGTACATCTATATACAGATAAGTGCCTGTGAGTGCCCTAGTGTAGGGAGTGACAGATGTGTGTGTGATAGCAGGTGGGGGTTAGCAATTAGGGATCTTGGTACGCTAAACTGAGAAGATGTATTCGCAAGGCACTCTTGAAACTATGACGGTTGTGAATTTGTCTGATCGTACGGGGTAGCATGGTGCAGCACATGTGAAATCTTGGAGACGGGCACGGGAGGTTTGGATGATTGTGGCCTGTAATTTTATATCAGAGCAGAGCTGAGAGAATGGGTAGGGTGGTAGACAGAGATGAGGGAGGAGATATAGGGGGTGCAGCACTGTGGAGAGCTTTATGGGTGAGAGTGATTAGTTTATGCTGTATTCTGTACTGAATGGGCAACCAGTGTAGTGAGTGACACAGGGTAGAGGCATCAGTATAGCAGCTGGAAAGGCAGATGAGCTTGGCTGCTGCATTCAGGACAGATTGGAGAGGGAGACTGATAAGCAAGGAGCTACAGTAGTCAAGACAAGAAAGAATAAGAGCAACAGTGAAAGTCTGAGTTGTTTCCACTGTGAGAAAAGGATGGATTCTGGAGATGTTCTTGAAGTGCAGGTGACTGGAGTGGAGAAAGGATTGGATGAAGGGAGTGAAGGACAGATCAGAATCTAACATAACCCCAAGACAGCGGACCTGCTGCCTAGGAGTTATGTTGGTACCACACACTGAAACAGAAATAGCAGATGGGGGTTGGTTAGTAGATGGCGGAAAGACAAGAAATTCAGTTTTAGTGAGGTTTAGTTTAAGATAGAGAGAAGACATTATGTCCGAGACAGCGGCCAGACAGTCACTGGTGTTTTGTAGCAGGGCAGGAGTGATGTCACGGGAGGAGGTGTATAATTGGGTGTCATCAGCATAGAGATCGTACTGAAAACCAAATCTGATGATGGTTTGTCCAATGGGGGCTGTGCAGATTGAAAAGAGGAGAGGACCAAGAACGGATCCTTGAGGAACCCCAACAATAAAAGGGAGAGGAGGTAGAACCTGCAAATCAGACACTAAAGGAGGTCAGAGAGGTAGGAAGAGAACCAAGAGAGCAGTGTCCTAGATGCCAATGGCACTAAGCATGTGGATGAGAAGATGGTGATCTACAGTGTCAAATGCTACAGAGAGATCCAGAAGAAGCAACAACGAGTATTTACCCTGAGATTTAGCAGTGAGGAGATCGTTACAGACTTTAGTTAGAGCAGTTTCTGTTGACTGTAAAGAGCGGAAACCTGATTGTAAAGGATCGAGAAGAGACTTCGCAGAGAGAAAGCGAATTTGGTTAGCAACAGGTTGGTAATTAGCAACACAGGACGGGTCCAGAGTGGGCTTTTTTAGTAAAAGGGTTATAGCAGCGTGTTTAAACGAAGATGGAAAGATCCCAGTGGGGACAGAATGGTTAAAGATTGCTATAAGTTGAGAGAAAACAGAATGTGATAGAAGGAGAGGAGCTGAGCTCTGTGATACATAGGGTTATATGATAGAGGAGAGGAGCTGAGCTCTGTGATATATAGAGTTATATTACAGAGGAAAGAAGCCGAGCTCTGTGATATGTAGGATTATATTACAGAGGAAATAAGCTAAGCTCTGTGATAAACAGACAGTCCCCGGGTTACAAACGGGATAGGGACTGTAGGTTTGTTCTTAAGTTGAATTTGTATGTAAGTCAGAACAGGTATATTTATTACATGCAACTCCAGCACAAAGGTTTTTTTTCAGTTTTGGATAGTGCATGGAAGGGTTTTTACATTTGAATTGCTGTCTGTTTCCCTGTTAAGAATATTTCACCCCATTTTCACCCCATGTGCTGCTGTGGCATGCTGGAACTTGTCGTTCCACAGTTCTAACTACTGTGGGACATAGAACTACAAGTGCCAACATGCCCCATAAGTCTCCGTTTGTAACTAGGCGACAGATGTAAGTCGGAACGGTGTAAGTCGGGGACTGCCTGTATAGGATTATATGATAGAGGAGAGTAGCTGAGCTCTGTGATATATAGGGTTATATGATAGAGGAGAGAAGCTGAGCTCAGTGATATATAGGGTTATATGATAGAGGAGAGAGGCAGAGCTCTGTGATATATAGGGTTATATGATAAAGGAGAAAAGCTGACAGTTATATGATAGAGAAGAGAAGCTAAGCTCTGTGATGCATAAGGATATATGGTAGAATAGAGAAGCTGAGCTCTGTGATACATAGGGTTATATGATAGAGGAGAGAAGCTCAACTATTTTTCTACTGGAAGGTACAATCATAAATACACCGGCTTGTTGGTAAAAGTGTGTTTAATGGAAACACTACCATTCTTCACTCAGGCTATGTAAACTTTACCAAATCTGAAAAAGCATTGTGTCATTTGACATACACTGCGCACTGGACATGACATGGGAGAAGATATTCCAATCCAATTTTAGAATTTACTAAAGACTTCCAACACACATACGGCTGCTACACAAAAATTTCAGCACACCTAAAGTCACAAGAAATGTTGTAGGTGACACAGTGTACTACCATTTTGTGGTAACAATTCTGACCTTTGACTGGATTTAGAAGCAAACAGTATCGTAGTTTACATTACTATATCCTACAATACAGATAGGACATTGCTGTAGAGACGCAATAACCATTACACTTTACCTTTGTGTCCGTGATATCCCAAGGAATCCCACAAAGAGTCAACATCTTTTGCAGCTCCTCAGTGCTTAGCTTGTTTAAATCATCCAACTTCAGAGTTCCATCATGAAGAAGCCTTGCAAGAGCACTGCCATTACCTGTAATCCCAAAGAAAGAAGACAAAGGAATTAACGTTCTCAACATTAATAAAATTACATTAAAATAAGGCAAGGGCGGGGGGAAAAGTCCCCAAAAGAGAGGCTAACGTTCCATAATGAGTGAACAGAGCGTGATCCTATCCTGTGTGGTGGAAGAAGAACCCGGGAAAGAAGAGGGGTGGATTCCCAGAGGGCTCAAGAGCTGCAGCGGCCGAGGACTGGAAGGAAAGTATACATTTTTTCTCACCCCAGCTTTTTTTAAATATAACTTAAAGTGGACAACTCCATTAAACATGTAGGCAAAGGTAAATAATTATTCGTCCATTTCTATTTTAATTTTGATTAATTTTAAAAATTCAGCAAGTTATCTTCTAGGCTAGTTTACAGATCACTTTCTAGGGTATGGACTACCTCTGTGCTCTAGTCGTTATGCCTTATGTGCAGCAGGGACGTGGGTGGCTACCAAACAGATGTACTCAGTAAAAGGGGAATCACCTGTAAACAAGAAGAATCGATATCCCGCTGTAATTTTGAAATGAAGCAAATTCAAAATAGCAATGTTTTTGGTAAGAATGTTTATTTACCTTCGCCTATGTTATAGTATATTCAAGTATGTTCTTAATTCTTTAAGTTGTGGTTTCTTTAAGATGTTTTGAGCACACTGTAACCTTGAATTTCTAAAGCTAGTTTTGAAATGAGGGTAAGTTCGCACAGCTTGTTTTGGGACGCATTTCGCCATGTATTGAGACTGTACTGCGCTCTAATACGAGCGAAATGTGCCCCAATCATTACAGTAATCCACAGTTTCATAGAGAACTATGGATTACCCCTTCTCCCCCGCTCGTACAGTACGATTGTATTGCATGTTTTATTCAGGCGTCACCACCTCCCCCCCGTGCCGCGGGAGTACGCGGCCCCGAAACAAACCCGTAATTGGGGGGGTTGTTCGCCCCGCAATTAACCGTGTGAAATCCCCCTTTGTTAAATTTTGTTTTTCTTACACGCACTCTGAGTTACAACACATCTCTGCCAATTATATCCTGTATGTCCATGGTAGATGTGTAGGTTGACCTTCATAAATTTTGGGGGCCCCCAATTTACAAAGAATGGGTTTAAATGTTATGACTTAAGACAGATTTTGTATCTCTTTGAAGCCTAATTAATATGAATTTCTCTCCAGAAAGAAGGAGGAATAATAATATATAGCAAATAATTATCCTCACCCATATTTAAATTATGAGATACGTTTATGAACTTCTATAGGTTGGGGTGGGCCTGTCATTTCATGTACTACATGGTCTATAAAATAAAGATCCTAGTTGTTCCCTCTAAGGCTAGTTTACACGGGTTTGCAGGGCGAAAACCCCCCCAAAAGCCGGTTACCGGGGGCGGGGAAAAACGGGGGGGGGCACTTCGCCGGGGCCCATGACAATCATGCAGGGCGGAACGCCGCAGAAAATGACATGTTTTAAATTTTTCCCCCCCCGCGGCTTGCCGGCGGGAGAGGGAACGTAATCCAATTTGTTTCCTCTATGAGAAAGTGAAGTTTCCGTAAATGATGGGCCGTTTCGGCCGTAATTGCGCACTTGGGGTAATTACGGACCGAAATACGGCCATTTAAGCCGTGTGAACATGCCTTAAGAGCGATTTTGATTCTCAAATTGTGTGACTCATCCTTGCTCTCCCACTGTAGCCAGCTGGCAACACCCAAACAAAGGACCCTTTTGGGGTAGGAAGTATAGCTTCTACTCTAACACCTAAATGTTTAATGCTAATCATTAAGTTTGGTATACTTCTTTAGGTTAATATTACAAAGCTCCTGTGCAAATGAGATTTCCTCTTTCAACAGTTTATCTTAGAAACCAGCTCATCCTACAGCATCTCCCAACATCAGACGTTAACCTCCGACAAGAGAGCTGAAGTTCTTAAGACTCCTTATAAAAAGTGTTATATAGGAACATGGTCATTGGTGGAAAAAATCATATATGTTATTCTTCTCACCATGGATTCTCCTCTGCTACAAGATGATATTTACAGTAGTGACCAGCTTCTCCTCAAGATTGAGTTGACTCACCTACAACTTTCTGTATTTCCAGATTCTTGTAACTCTCACTATTTAAAACCACAGCTCCTCTCATGAGTGGGGGGAAGAATGGAGAGATAATGGAGGCATCAAACTTTGTGATAGGAATACTGGAGGGAAACACAGCTTGTTCCAAGACTTCATTTTCCAGTGTGGACCAGAAATCTTCCATGCTCACCTCATTGGTTGTTAAAAACTCTGGCCAGGTAAACTGTGACAAACGAACAAGAACAATTGGCTACTGAATTTTACCAGTTTATGACAGAACTTAGGGGTTCAAATTGTGAACCTCCCCCTATGGGCCACATACGTCTGGACATCTGCTAGCAGACATTCAGACGTATACCTGCATGCAGCCACCACACATCCATATTTTATAACAGAGAAAACATAGATATGGCTGAAACCATAGTAAATTATATCACAAGTTGACTATATTTACTCTGTTTCAGGCTATGGCTAGTAGAAACCTAGTCATGCTGTACATAGAGGACAGGGGGTGAATTTAGATGTAAACACACCCTTACAGAAGTATTACCATCTCAATTTGCACCAATAATATCTTACAGTGGCCAAGTAATTTATAGTTAAAGCCACATATTACCTCAATGTTCGTCAGTGTCAATGTATTCTCTACATTTCTTTGTGCAATTTCCACTTTTGGTGCCACTCCACATACACCACAAATCATATCATTGTAATCCCGGATAGTGAGGCACTCAAAAGCCCAGTAGCCACAGCTCAGCAGCTCCTGCACCGTCAGCAGCTCCTCTGCACTGAGACCTTTGTCTATGGAGATAAGAGGAAACAGAAGTGAAATTCTCCAAATCTAAGGATATCTGTAATAATGATGAATAAGGTTCACAAGGATATAGGAAAACACCACCCAAAATTTTAAAATGTAGCCGATAACTATAAATAATTTGCTATCGCACTCTCACAGAAGCCCAAAAATGATATGGGTATGTTCACATGGTGTTTTTGCGGGCCATATTTTGGGATGTAATTGTGCTGCAAAATGGCCAAAGTACGGCCCGCAATTACGGTAAAATCATATTACTCATTTAGTGAAGAGGGCAAGTAAGAGTGAATAGGGGCCAGCACTCTCAGAGTATAGTGGCATACACAGTACGCCCTGCTATACACCAGGATTAAGTCATGTGAACTCACCCTAAAAATGAGCTACTCTAGAAGACAGTCTCAAGTAAATCATGGGCGAAGGCACCAAGGATTTATCATTAGCTACCAGAACAGCTTCTGTTTAGGTTTATCAGAAGAAACCATACAAAACCAGAGGTACAATACTCCCTGAGAATAGATAGCATGTAGGTTTTATAGTACGAAAACAATAAGAGGACAAAACTAAGAAAGATAAAACTATCTGTTCTCAAAATGCAAGCAATAGTTAAAGGGTTTTTATTGCTACAAAGATCATGTCTCAGATTATGGGGACAGTAAAAATAAGCACTTTTGTAATTGGTTTGCATTACCTCAGTCACTTGGTTTAGCAGATATGAGCTTTTCTGTAAATCTGTATTCCGTTTCTGCTGCTGTTGGTCGGGACATGCCCCATGGCCGGATCCCGCCCCTATCCACGCCCCTTGCACTGTGATTGACTGGCTGACATTTCATTCAGCCTTTTGGGATACGCCCCCAGACAGGAAACTCCCCGGCCATGCCCCCTGAGCTGTGATTGCACACTCTGTGTTTTCTCCCCTCTGAGCTGTTAAAATCGATAGTGAAATCAAGGGCTGCTGGCTCTATACACATCTCCGAGCTCTAGGGTGAATGATTTGGGCAATGACTGCCTGTTTAAGTCACAGATCCCCTCATATAACACAGTATTATAGAGTCTCCTGCCTTTTAACAGGGGGAGAGAAGAGTAGGAGGGCAGTGTGTTGCCAGTCTGCTGTCTGGTAACAGAAGGGGAGGAGGGAGGGGGCAGTGTACACTCCTCACATGTCTCATCAGTTCAGACTGTGTGTATAACTGCATATACCAAAGTCATACAGTCTCCTGCCTGGTAACAGAGGGGAAGGGGGGGGGGGGTAGTGTACACTCCTCACATGTATCACCAGTTCAGGCTGTGTGTATAACTGCATATAGCAGAGCAAGGAGCTTGTGGAGTCAGCCTGAAGCTCTGCAGACATAAGAAGCATGCAGGAGGCTACAGAGCTGTTATATCCAGACAACCTTCAGGATCCCCCTGCTTCATACAAAATGATGTCACAGCTCTTCAGTGAGGAGAGACACGCCTGATGGAAGGAGAGACAGGCCTGCTGAGAGGGGAGACTGATCCCTGGATTTCAAATTCAATCTCAGAGAATTAGCTGAAGAGCACGAACAGTTCAACGATAAAACTCTTTTAAGCTAATACTATAAGGGTGGAATGAGGAGAAAATTAAAAAAAAAAGCTTAAAAGGGGTTATCTGGTTCATTTTCCACAGTATTTTTATTATCTATATGTCCTTAAGTGATGACGTTCTCCCACCATTTACAGGAAGGGCTTTTAAGGTGGTCACCATGGAAGTGATACAAGATGGAAAACTTGTGGCATTATGGTAGCAGGGTATTAACACCACACTATGATTTATTCAGTCTTACCAGCATGTGTCTGTACTGACTCCAAGATGTTGCTGATGGACCTTTTGGGATCTTCTCCTACCCTTATTTGGTTTCGGACAGAAAAAAGAAGGTCAAGACTAACCAGAAGCTTGTTCCCCACATTGAAGAGCCCTGTGGATAAAAATAGAAACATTATATGCAAACAATAAAAATGAGAAAGACCATTTCTCAGCCAACTTAAGTGTCAAAGTAAACAACAATGATATTTTTTAATCATGCCACTTATATTGGAGAAACTCTCCCTTAAAAATACACAAATATTCTCCAAAAGGGCATTGTACAAGGGTCTTCTAGAGTCAGGCAATAACTGTGTACAAAGAAGCTTAAAGGCGTTTTCTCACTACAAAGATTAGCTTTCAACTTAAATGGACAGTTAAATTAAGACTTTTTCTAAATACATTGTTCAATAGATTTTACTTTAGTCATGAGATAAGAGTGTTTTTTATGTGCTCTGAAGTGCACACGGGTTTCCATGCATGCCAGACGGACATCTGTTATATGATTAGCGGAGAGCAGGGAGTGACATCACCCCACTGACTGATCAATGAAAATAAATTATACTTAACAGGATTAGCTCACAAGCAAAAAGGTACATGGCTGTAGGACTGACAGCAGCTTTTCTCTAATCTTGTTATGATAACAATCCCTGCATGGTCAAGTAAGAATTGAATATGCTAATAATGTTCTAGACCCCCACAGCCTAGGAGACAAATAATGCAAAAAGCTGCTGTGACGTGAGCAGCGAGATAAGAAATCCCCTTTAACCTCTGAAATTAATTAACAGCCCTTTAATAATATCAAATTTATAACAAATATTATTCATCATGCAGAAAGTGGTCAGAAACTTCATGGAGCAGGGCACAAGGGCCTCATGTATGAAAGCTACTGCAGACCAAAGTGAAGACGTTGCCCAGGGCAACTAATCCAATCACTGCTTTAATTTTTGGACCGGCTTTAAAAAAAAAATGCAAGCACTGAATTCTGGTAGATTGTTATAGGCAATATCTCCAGTTCTTGCCTACATTAATCAGCCAGTTTTATATCACCCTGCAGCTCCAGACTGTGCTATAAGCAGAATTGGCTGAGATGGCATCATAAGGGCTTGTCCACACAGCAAGGATCATTGATCGATTTTTCAGACGGCTTGCGGTTTTAGAAAACGTCTGAAAACCGACAGGCAACTATCCCCAAAGACTGTAATAGAAAATCTGTTCAGCAGCCCCCACTGAACGGATTTTCCGCCGGACGGCTTTTGACACCGCTGGCGTTCCTAAAAACTAAGAACATGTTAATTCTTCCGCCCGGTTTTCAGGCAGAACATGAACATGTCGGTGCGGAGGGGGGCGGCTTAAATCCGCAAACCACAGACAAAAGCTGCCCCCTAGGTGCCACAAAAAGACAAAATACCAGTCAGAAAATCCAACCGGTATCTGGTGAACGCACCCTTACAAGATAAAGCAACTTTCAGTGCTAAATGGTATGCTTACATTTTGAATATTACGTAACAGTTTATGGACAAGTCTATGGAAGATTACAAGCAGAGTAGAGTGCACATCTATCATGCTGGGGCTACACACACTAAGGCCATGTCCCCACGGCACCGGTCTGCGGCCGGTTTTTCAGGCGGTTTGCGGTTTTGCAGACCGTTTGAAAGAACGGCTGCAAACTTTTACATGGGCCGCTATGGAAAACCCGTGCAGCAGTCCCCAAAAACATTGTGCTTGTTCATTATTCCGCTACCCACCATCCAACAGACAGAACGTTTTTATTTTCCTGTCAACAGTCATATGAGGCCTTGTTTTTTGCAGATCAAGATGTAATTTTAATGGTGCCATTGACCGTACCATGTAATGTACTGGGAAATCGAAAAAGGAATTCTAAGTGGGGTGGAAAGTAAAAAAAAATATATAATTGCAACATTTTATGTGCGTTTTGTTTGTACGTCGTTCACTCTTTGGCATAAATGACATGTTACCTGTATTCTGCAGGTCAATACAATTCCAGTGATACCAAATGTGTAGATTTTTGGTTATGTCCTAGCATATTTAAAAAAAAAATAAAAGCATTCTCTTTGTTTTAACCTTCTGCAGAACCATTTTCTGAGATCATTAACTTTTTTGGTTTTTGAAATAATCGACCTGAGGGCTTGTTTTTTGTTGGCTAAAGTGTAGTTTTAATTGGTAAAATTTTGGGATACAGATGACTTTTTGATCACTTTTTATTCCAGTTTTCTGGAGACTTGAAATGACCAAAAAAAAAAAACCCGTAATTTTGGCGCTTTTTGTTTTTCTTCTTTTGTGCTCACCAAGCAGGATAAATTCGGACTTCTGTACTTACCGGAAAATCCTTTTCTCGTCTGATTCATTGGGGACACTGCACCTTGAGTATAGGCCTCTGCCCTAGGAGGCTGACACTAGGCAGACTAAACTTGTTGGACCTGCCGAGATGGACTATATCCTTCCTGCTGATGCCAGGCTGATCAGTTGGTACAAAAGCCTTGGCCAAGAGCACAACCAAAGAAAAAAATCTGATTCCACAGAGAAAAAAACGAGGCAGGGACCTGTGTCCCCCAATGAATGGGATGAGAAAAGGATTTTAGGGTAAGTACAAAAGTCAGATTTTCTCGCCAATGTCATTGGGAGACACAGTACCTTGGGATGTCCAAGAGCAGTCCCAGAGAATGGGCAACACAAACAGGTAACAGACCTTAGCACACTGCTGCCGGAAGAACCTTACGACCAAGGCTTGATTCAGCCGAGGCCAAGATATGGACTTGGTAGAATTTAGAAAAAGAAAAAGGTATGGAAATAAGCGCAGGTGATAGCTCGCAAACCTTTAAAGCTGAAGATTGATGCAGAACCACTCAGGAGGCACCAACCGCTCGTGTGGCATGAGTGGTGACCCGAACTGGAAGGGATACCCCCTCCCAGACCAATAGGCTTCTGAAACTACAGACCGGATACAGCTGATAATGGTGGCCTTAGAGGCCGACAGCCCCCTGCATGGGCCCACAAGAATTACAAAGAGGGCCCTCAAGCACATTACGGATTCCGTAATAGAGAGTTAGATCTGAATGGACCTGACCACACCAAAATAATGTAACGACCACTCTCAAAGATGATAGGGCTAGGGGAAAAAAGAGGGCAGAACTTTGTCCTCCTTGATATGAAATGATTAAACCAACTTAGGGAGAATCGAAGCAACAGGATGAAAACAACCCTGTTCTTATGCCGTACCAAGAAAGGGGATTTACACGATAGAGCCGCCAGCTCAGAGACTAGGCGGATGGAAGTTATGGCCACCGAGAAGGTCACTTTCCATGAAGAAAACGTCAGGAAAGTTCCCGAAGTGACTCAAAAGGTGAAGACTGCATGGCCTTCACAAACAAGATTTAAATCCCATGTTTCGATAGCCTATGAACTGGCGGGACGGAGTGCGTGACCCCCTTCAAAAAGGTTTTAACTTGTGAGCAGGAGGCCAGCTTGCGTTGAAAACGAGTCGAAACGAGCAGAAATCTGACCTCTCTGGGAGGAAAGGCCGAGCTCAAACTCCAGCCCGGACTGCCCGGTTTCTGGTGCCACCCTGAAGATTCAGGTAGGCCACTGCCGTGGTGTTGTTGGCCAGAATCCGCATTGGGTGACCCCGAATGAGAGGGGACCAATGTGAAAATGCTAGGAAAATGGCTCGGAGTTTCAAAACATCGATCTGAAGACTGGATTCCCCGAGGGACCAGAGATCCTCCTCACCCGATCCACTGGTCATTGAGGGGACAGAAACAAACTCCCTTGATGTAACACAAGGGAGACCAGCCACAAGGCAAGGTCGACTCGGACCTGGGCAAATACTGTGTCCAGGGACCTTAGGGACCTATCCCAACAAGACAAGCTTGCCCGCTGCAGAGGGCATGAATGACACTGCACAAAAAAGTCACAGCCTCGAAGGCCGCCACCATTGCTGCCGAGAGCCCGCATGCAAGTGCAAGGCGCATATGGTGTAGAGAAAAACGCATGACTGTAATCGCTGGATCTTCCCTGGTGGAAGAAACACTCTGTGCCGAGAATCATCCCCACGAATTCCAACCTTTGCGATGGGATCAGACATGACCTGCCGAAACTGACTGTCCACCCGAAGCGCACTAAGGCGCCTAGGGTGATCCTGATGCTGTCCAGGCAGGCGCATCACGACGGAGCCTTCACGAGAAGGGAATAATGGTCATGCCCCTGATGCGAAGTTGCGAGGCCGAACGGCAGAGCTCTGAACTGAAAATGCCGTAAACCTACTGCGAAACGCAGGAACCACTGGCAGGTCTGGGCAAAAGGGATGTCAGACAAGCACTCCTGATGTCTATGGCGGAAAGAGAACCGCTCTGCTCCAGAAAGGTCACTACCGACCGAAGAAACTCCATGCAGGAACCAGGAACCTGCACATGCCGGTTGAGCTCCTTTAGATCCAACGCTGGCCTTACTGAGCCATCCCTCCTGGGGACCCTAGAGGTTTGAAAAAACCTTGAAAATGCTTGAAGTTGAGGAGCGACAGAATCACTCCTTGGAGGAGGAGGGCATGCAGTGCCCAGAAAAAACGCTGAAGCCTGAGCCATAGAAGCAGACGGGGAAGAAAGAAGAAACTATGTTGGGGAACTGAAAAGAATCCTGACGAGACGACTTCGCAAACCCATGCGTTGTCGACTTGGAGCTGCCAGATCTCCGAAGATTGTGGGAGACGACCCCCCCAACCCGAGATGGATTTTTGGATGGGGACAAGCCTTCAGTCCAAGAAAGGCTTGGTGGAAGGACCTTTGGGCGCTGCGGCTATCAGGATGACGCTGGCCTGCCCGAGGGGCGCTTGGCTTTGTGGAGCAGAGAATCTTCCCTGTGGCTGGCCTATAAGAAAAGCTCCGAGAGGAGTGAAACCGGGCATGCTTTTTGAGTGTACGATTCAGAGACAGCCAACTTTGAGGGAGGAGAGTACTATGATCCCCTGTGGCTTCTGATATTATTTCACCCAAACGTTTCCAAAAAAAGCTTACTGCCAGAGAACGGAAGTGTGATCAGCAATTTCTTGGAGGCTGATACACCGACTAAGGTTTTAACCACAAAAAGCGTCGAGCAGCCACTGCATTGGCCGATGCGCTGGCTGCTAGAGGTGCTGACTCAAGCGAAGTTCCACACAGGAAGTTGGAGGCACCCCAGAGCTGGGAAGCGAGATTCAGGAACTCCTCCGTAGAGGCTCCAAGAAGAAACAAATGCAGGCCGCAGGGCCGCCCCAAAAGCGGATTTACAAAAAAACGTCAAGACGTCTGTCCGTGCTATAAAGGACTCCTGCGTCCGAGACAGGGATGGCCGTACTTTGTCACTGATTCCTCAGGAAAAGGACAAAGAGTATTAAGCCGCCTGGTAGGAAAACTCCCTGGCAACCAGTTCCTCAAACATCAGGTGTGTAGGGAACACCAAATGCTGCCTTCTGCTGCATTTAAGTGATACCTCCTCCTGGGAGGCTGAGACATCCTCAACTTTAACATGAAGGGAGTCTCTAGTCTCTGACAGCCTGAGTAAGGGTTTGGACCACCGCTGCCATTCTATCAACCCTGTCTGGCCCAAAGCCAGAGTCAGGGGAGTCTCCAAGCCTGGAGATTTCACATCCGTCCCTAATAGCCCTATACGATATATAGTATAATATATATAAAATATATATATATTTATATATATATAATATATATAATATATATATATATTTTATTATATGTATATATACATATATATATGTAATATGTATTATATATATATATACTAATATATATTTATATAAATATATATTATATATATATTATATATATAATTATATAATATATATATATCCCAAGGTGCTGTGTCCCCCAATGATATTGGTGAGAAATGATGTTATATTTTAATACATCAGACTCTTACAGATGCTGCACTACCAATTACGTGTAACTTTTTTTTTTATATTTGCAAGAAAGCAAAACTGTTTTTTTTTACACTTGAACTTGTAGTCCCCCTTGGGTACTTAACCACTAGGGGGTGCAAATGCTTGTACACCATCCTGCATTACATATATAATAGAAGGGTGTATCAAGATGGCGCTCCTATTACTTTCTCATTCGTTTTAGCAGCTCAGCATCAAAAGGGTTAAAAAGCAGGAATTGGAGACGACTACTGATGGCTTTACGTGATTTTCCAAGTTTAGTCTAATTTTGATAACTGCATCAATACATTGATGAAAAGCAGACAGTAGCAGAGTACACTTTCTACCCTGAGCATGACATCAGCCTTTGTCTTAGTTGCTCCAACCCAAGGGTCCACCATTATTCTTGATATAATTCACAGAGTGTTAGGATATCTTCACATCAACACTTTGCAGGCTGTTATTTTGGCTAAAGAATAGCCTTAAAACTGTTTTCTTGTGTTTCATATGCAGTTTTTGCAGCGTTTTTTTTCTTTCTCAAAATAGTGGGCCAGAAATGTATGAAAACTGTCTTGGTCTAAAACTTTCCTTGTTGGCCATAGCAACCAGAGTTCCCCTTCCATTTCATATAGTACTCTGAAAAAAAGAAAGCTTTGATTGGTTGCTATGGGCTACAAAGAACGCATGTACTCCACGAAAAATATGTAAAAATGTAACAAAAAAGGCTGCTAAAAAATATTTTTTGCTTTTCTTTTCAAAAACGCAACTGAATGGATCAGTGACTCTTCGGGGCTATGCAGATTTTTGTTAACTTGAGAAACCCAATGCAGTAATGATAAATATGAAACAAATAAATGAACATTTATTTCAGTCACTTTCCTTAATACTGCTTTTCTGAACTATATAAAATTTTGATTTACTGATAAAAATGTCCTGCAGCCGGCCGGCCCCATCGACTTGTATTGTCAGCAGCGAGTAAGCGTGTACATGTGTGGAGATGACGCGTAATCCTTAGCTCTCTGTAAATGCGGCGCTCATTTTGCCACATATAAATTGCAATATGCTGCAAAATACGCACCGAACTACACGGCAAAATAAGCCGTGTGAACATACCCTAATAGTAAGCGGGCATGTTTGTCATACATACCAGTGTAGATGTTATGAAAGCTGTGTAGCGCCAGGCACTGGGGGTTCAGACACACCTTCATCTGAGCGGTCACCATCTGCAGGCGAGTAGCTGTTAATAACCAGCAGTCCTGAGCTCCTGCCACCAAGCTGCTGGACAGAACGAAGAGATATTGAAATTATGGTTTCTTCAGATAAATTAAAAGCATAAATCTTGGAATAAACTCCCCAAGCTAAAAGTCTGGCCTTCCTGTTCCCAGGCTTAAAGGAGTTTTCTCACTACAAGGATCAGCTTTCAACATGGGACAGGTAAGTGAAGACTTTTTCTAAATACAGTCATATGAAAAAGTTTGGGCACCCCTATTAATCTTAATAATTTTTAGTTCTAAATATTTGGGTGTTTGCAACAGCCATTTCAATTTGATATATCTAATAACTGATGGACACAGTAATATTTCCGGATTGAAATGAGGTTTATTGTACTAACACAAAATGTGCAATATTAGTTATTAGATATATAAAATTGAAATGGCTGTTGCAAACACCCAAATATTTAGAACTAAAAATGATTTAGATTAATAGGGGTGCCCAAACTTTTTCATATGACTGTACATTAATCTTTTGATTTTACCTTGGTCAGGAGAAGATTTTATCTGCTCTGAGTGCACAGAAGTTTCTATAGTTTTAAGTCCACATCTCACTGATTAGACAGAGAGCAGGGATTAACACCACAATGGACGGAGCTCACTCTGGAGCAGATTCTTTGGGTAACATGTATGAACGGGGCCGCCTGACAACTAGCGCAGTCCCGTTTGTTCTATTTGTAACCAGTTGCACTCCATCATCAGGTGCATTACAGAGCGCCCACAGCACTTTGTAATGCGCCTCAGATCGGGGTGTGTGCTGGAGGCGTGTCGCACTACAACCGTGTGAATCTACACATTTATGACTGTTTATCGGCAAATCTAGGTGCATTACTGCTTGAACCGGTAGACCACTTTAACAGTGGTTTACCTGAGCCAGAATTGTTGCTTAGTAGCTAGAAAGCGCTAAATCTATGACCTGCAGTAGAATAGATTCAACTAAATAGATACGCTAAAAATGCGCGCTAAAAATGTGCGCTAAAAAATGTCGCCTGGGTGCCAAAAATCATACATTTCGCCCCCTCATAGATTGTAAACTCTTGCGAGCAGGGCCCTCACACCTTTTGTCTCATCTGTAAGTAGCTTTCATTGTGAAAATGAAAATTTGGTAAAAAAATTCCCAACGACAAAATTGTGTCCGTTTGGTCATTTTACGTTCCCCAAAAATTAAAGTAAAAAGTAATCAAAAAGTTGTATGCATGTTAAAAAAAATACAAATAAAAACTACAGTCCAGTACGCAAAAAACAAGCTCTCAGTTCTTTATATTAAAAAAAAAAAAAAATAATTAGCTGAATAAAATGGTGCTCCAAATTTAAAAAAAAAAAAAAAAAAAACTACTTAAAAAAATAAACACTAAAAACAAAACCAAAACTCTTAAAATTTAGTCTAACGTGAATTGTGCCGACCAACAAGATACAGTTTATTTCTATCGAACAGTGAACTCTATAAAAAATTAAACCTGTGCAAAATTGGTGAAATTGAATTTTTTTTTTTCACATTCCTCCCCAATTAGAATTTTTGGTGAGGTTTTCCAGTACATTATATTGTACATGGTTAAAAAGTACATCTTGTCCCGCAGAAAAAAAAAAGCACTCAAATGGCTATGTAGATGGTAAAATAGAAAAGTTATGGCCCTTGAAAGACAGGGAGGAAAATTCGAAAAACAAAAATCTGAATTTCTGCATCATCAAGGGGTTAAGACCAAACGGACTCAGCACACACCTACAAAGTGGCTCTTAATGAAGCCTTCTGTCGGAAATCTAAGTCAGGGAATACTCCCAATGTATACCTGTGACAGAAGGAAACAACTAGATCTGAGCAGAGCCCAATACTCGCAAAGCTCCCTTCTAGATGAAAGGCAAGTGAACAAGCAGTGACCTACCCGGGTCCAAAACATAAGCAAATATTTCCAGAGAATACATGATTGCTTTGCTTTAACCCCTTCCCACAGCAGATATTTTTGTCTATATCGCATTGTGATGGTGTGGATTGTTGCATTATGATAGAATAATTTGCTTTATTCTTTGTTACATTGTACCAATGTATTTCCTGTTGGGGACCTGTTATGTGTGATGTTTGGATCTCAGCCTGGATTGTCCACACGGGAAAAGGGAGGTGAGCATACCTGGTACTGTGTCATATACCTGACTGGACCCTGAAGATGTCCCCTGTGATGACCTGGGCTTTCATCATTCAGATCTGTTAGCTGGAGATGGGGGCACTATAGACTGTCCAGAAGAAACAGGACATGTTGGGGGTAGTAGTAGAGTTAGTTGATCTGTGTGATTCAAAGGAGAAGGTGACCAGGATCTTTGGTTGCAACAAGAACCTGCGCGAGTTGGATCCAAGAGATTTGAAGCAAATGTCTGGTATCCGAGTTGTGAACTGGAACCAGGGGCCAAGAGATCAAGGAGCTTGTGGAGTCAGATCCTCTGAGAGAAGAAAATTTGGACTTAAAGGGAATGTGCCATCAAAAAATGAGTCATTGTTAAAGTCCCATTTTTATGTTAAACACATTTTTTTAGGAATTTTTGGTAGTTTTTTTTTTAATTTTTCATATCACTCAATATTTTTAATAATTCTTAAGTCTTGCAGTTTTCACTTTGGCCACTTGTTTGCACTGCTTTAACAGAAGTCAGAGAGATGCTTCATGCACATAGGAGACTTAAAGGGGTTTTGCCACGATGTAATGTTGACGTGGGATCCTCCAAAATGGGAATTTAATTACTTTTCTAAATATATGTGATTAAAAAAATTGCAGCCCGAGAGGCTGCCTTACCTGCCCTTAGTTACTTAAAAGCTTGCATTAGATACGACCCGGCAGAGTGACAGGAGCTGCTGGCCGGGCTTGCGCTGAGCACACTTCTTATCTGATCAAAGGCAGCTGAAGAAGCTTTCAAGGCACCGGGTAGAAATGTATTGTGTTTTGTATACAGAATCCACTAGTTGTAGTGTGATTATCTGAGTAGATCCCTGCTTTATCTGATGACAGGGAACATGAAGGAGCTTTCAAGAGGCTGTGGAGAAAGCTGTTGTCGTTTGTATACAGAATCCACTAGTTGTAGTTTGAATATTTGAGTGAACATTTCACACGATCCCTTATGCACGGCTCTGTGCTCTGGCTGTGTCTCTCTCTCAGCTCAGCATGGCTTTGTTTACATTTGCTTCTTAGCAGATAAGGCACGTCCTGGCAAAACCCCTTTAAGACTGACTCAGTCCCATTCACTTCTATAGGAGAGTTTTCTAGTCATGCTCTGTGACCTGGGAAGAAATCAGTGTGCAGGAAGGTGAATGGGTGAACTGTGAATATCTCCTTTTGTGACTAGTGGATCCTGTGTTATCTATTCACAATGGTGTCTCCTTTCAGTTGGACTATCTTTGTGCTGATAATGAGCAGACAACTGAGAATCTTTCTGTACAGAACAGGAAGTGTCAGACAATTAATAGGCCTAGTGGCCAAAGTGAAAACTGCAGGAATTAAGCATTATTAAAAATATTGAAAGTGATATGGGGAAAAAAAAATATATAACCAAAAACTCTTAAAAAATGTGTTGAACATAAAAATATGAGTTAAACAATAAGTCATTTTTGATGACACATTCCCTTTAAGTGGAGATTTCTTTAAGAACTTCTTAGATTGAGAAGTTGAGCTGCGGCAAATACCTCAAAGGACCATAAGCAAAGTACCAATGTTGGGACTATTCTGTGGATGTGAAGCGTGTTGATCCTTCAACATCAATACATTTGTTCGGCGCTGTTCTCCCACATCTATCCTTGCTCTGTTGATCATAAGGACCCCGTGACACTCATCCTTTTTTTTTTTTTAATCCATGCCTTCTAAGAGCCATAACTTGTTTTGATGTTCCAACTACATAAATTAGGGATTTTTTGCGGGACAAGGTGTACCACACCACAATGGCACAAACTGCCATGAACTACAATGGGATGAAGCCCCTACACATTTGTCACACAGATACTGACATATAATATGTAGGGGAAAGATCTGTGTGAACATACCCTTAGGGCATGTCCCCACGGCACGGGTTTGCGGCCATTTTTTTCAGACGGTTTGCGGTTTTGCAGACCGTCTGAAAAAAACGGCCGCAAATGAGCACAATGGGCTCCTATGGAAAACTGTGCAGCAGTCCCCACTGCATGGGTTTTCCGCCCAGCGGTTTGAAAAACATTGATTATGCACATTCTTCCGTCCGGTTATGTTAATGTCAATGGGAAGGGCTTTTCTTCGCCAATTGCGGAGAAAAGACTGCCCTCCATCCTCCACCCCCGCAGCCATGGGGACGGCACAAAAACAGGACAAATACCGGTAGGATAAACCAACCGGTATTTGTCCTCTGCCGTGGGGACATGCCCTTAAAGGTGTTTTTGGGAATCAAATACTGATGGCCATCACCATTTGATTTTGGAAGTCCACCAATCAACACAACGAAGGGGACCATGAATATTTGACTTCTAGGAAATCCCTTAAAAGGTACAATAGATAAATCAATGTTCACTGTAGATGACATTACTGGTACTATATGATCCAACATGCTTTAATAAAGATCATGAAAACAGATTGGAGAAAAAACAAAAGCCACTTACTTCTTATCACCTTTAAATAGCTGAGTCCCACAAAGGAGACACTGGTCAGATGGCGACTCATAGACGTTGGCCCAGGAGGTTTGCTCTATGGTCACAGTGCCATCACTCACATCCGAAAGCACCAGACGAGAGCTATTTAGCTCTTGGATCAAATTGAAGGTTTCTGATAATTCGGTCTCATTTTCAGGGATCTGAACAGTTTTCCGGATCAGCTGGAGTGTGGACTGTCGTTGGATTTCCTTCTGTGCTTGTGTAAGAGACTCTCGCACGCTCAAATCAATGGAAATACAAACTGGGGCTTCCTGTAACAGAGACCACATTGCCTATTAGAAATTAATAGCTGTTATGACAAAATGACAGTCAGACAGAGATAATGCAATAGTCGGGCATCCCACAGTTGCACTGGAAGCTGATCAACCTATCCGATGTTACACCCCCTGCTACCGACTGCACAGTTCTGTACAACACATGACTACTAAATTGTAAGAACTTTAAAGGAGTTTTCTCACCATGCAGATTCACAGAGCCACAGTCAGCTTTAGACTCACACTTCCTGTTCAGGCTGTGAGCAGTGATTGACACATAAGCTCTGCCGTTCCTAGCTAGAAGATTTATAAAGTGAAGTACTAAAGGCTACATAGCTCTATAGGGCGAAAGCTCCTAATTTAGTTAAGTCCTAGAAATAAGACTCCAGGAGGTGAAACATCATGGAGGGATTGAACTTAGAGCAATGAGACATAAGAGAGAGCAGGAAGAGGTGCTCGGTAACCAGAGAAACTTGTGTACTTTAAGAGGAAATAAAATCTAATCAATGTGATGAGAAAACCCCTTTAAGGCCAAATTAGAGTTCAAATAAATTAAATAAGGTTAAGAGGAACAGGTCAGACTGTTCCTGCTGCCCTAAACAGATGACCATGGCTCAGTAATGTGTGTTTTACTCTTAAATGCTATGGTGTTTCCAACAGCCTGTGAAACTGAGCTGGGTACATGGAGAAGCCACTGCAGCTGGGAGAGAGGAGTCTGATGTGCAGCTTCTCATCACAAAGCTCAGCTTAATCCCTTAAGCCGAACGCCTGAAAAGTAGTTAATGACCAGAACATTTTTTTTAGTTTTTGCCTTCTTGCGTTTCAACAGTTGTAACTTTTTTTAATTTTTCAATGTCGCAGTTGTATGAGGCCTCGTTTTATTTGAGACAAGTTGTACGTTATGGGGGAATAGTTTAAGTTCACTTATAAATAATTGCACAATTTATTTTTTTTTTTTTATTATTATTTTTTTTACACCATTCACATTTCACACTTAATAACTTGTTAGATTAAATTCTACAGGTTATTAAGGTCGTGTGGATACCCGATATGTGTAGTTTTTTGTGTGTGTGTGTGTAATATATGAACAATTATTTTTTATCAAATATTTATTTTATTTTATTTATTTTTTTTACTTTTTTTGTTTAAATCCCATTACTGGTGAACTGTTACTAATTGTAAAAAAAAAAAAAAAAAAAAAAAAAAAAGTAATGTATTAGCATATATGAATATGCTAATACATTATAATCTGTGTCAGTCTGACACAGGCAGTAATCAGGACAGCTCACAGTCTGTCCTGGTCATTGGCTTGTTACACAGACAGTCCTGGGGTTACTCTAGTCCCAAGGGCTGACTGTGAAGCCGTTCCCGGGGCTCTGTCGGGTCACCGGGTGTTCCGAGCAACCGACAGAGCAGGGAAACCCTTTGATTGCGCTGCGGTGATGATCCGCCGCAATCAAAGGGTCAAAGCACTGGGGTGCGGAGGTTTCCCCTGCTCCCCGGTGCTTGCAGAAGCTGCGCTGGGATCAGGGCTGTGTACTACAGCCCCAATCTCAGCGCAGCTGCGGTGCCCGGAGTCGCAAACTCTGATGTCTGCAGCGACATCTAATGTCGGCGGGCGGTCGTTAAGTTACAGCTCTATATGCAGACAAAGAGACCTGGCTCAGTTGTAGGCCATAGCGTTTCAAAGTGAAACGCATCACACCTAGCCATTGAAACCTGTAGCTATTTCATTAAGTCCCCATAGGGTGCTTCACCACTAAGGGGAACGATCATTTATACATCCTAATGCATTATATAGACAATGCATTAAGACGTACGAAGATGTCGGTTTTACTACTTCCTGTCTGGGCAGGAAGTAGTTCAACAAAAAACAAGACTTCCAGCTGCCATGTTAAGTAATCGGGACACAGTGATCTTGCCGCTGATGTCCCAATCGGAGTGAGGAATGGTGCACGGCACTGTTTCTTATTCATTTAGATGCCGCAGAATCTAATGGGTTGAAGAGCAAAGGATGGTGCAGGCACCATCCTGTGCTGTAACTGGTGGGTGTTAGCTGCAATTAGCAGCCATGACCTGCCAGCTGTGTAGCGGGATCGCGGTCCCTTACCGGCACTGGGATGTAAGTTCACGTCCAGTATCGTTAATGAGTTAATTTCTTTTTTTTCTTTTTTTTTTTAAATCAAGAAATCCTGTAGTTTTTGATCTGGGCCACTGAGCTTAAATGAGGGTTATGATGCCCTATCCAAGAGCGGGATCTACTGAAGGGCGAGAAAGAGATATATAACTTTATATGATTTGAAGCAGGAGTAATTACTAAAGCAGAAAGTGAAAGTCTTGCTTATCTCACCCACATACACTGCTTGGGTTTGCTCTCCATACACACTGAAGTAAGGAAAACTGTCAATTGCTACATGTGGGCGGGGTAAGTAGGACTTCCTCTGTGTCTTAAAGGGAACGTTTGTTAGGTGCTTTATGATACCCTATCTGAGAGCGGTTTCTAAACACTTCTGTGACTTGTCTGACAATGGGGTGTTTCCTCTTTAAAAAGAGGAATGATTTATGGAAAAGGGGTATGTATTAGCATGCATTGCCATGTGCCAAAAATTGCACCAAAATTTTGGTGCAGTTAGTGGCATAAAGTAAGCCAACTAATAAAATGTGTAAATTTAGACTAGAAAATTCTAACATGCGCCATATTTGTCAACACTATGATAAATGTGGTGCATTGCAAGGGCTTGTTTACACGCCTTATTTGGACGTGGTTTTGGACGAGGTTTTTCGGACCGTTTTAGAGGCGTCTCTTGGCGAGGTTTTGGAGGAGGTTTTCGACTAGGTCTTTACACATACAAATTAATAGCCAGGACAAGAACTGCGCCGAAAATGCTTCAAGAATTGACTTGACACTTCTTTTTCAGTGCTTCCAAAGAAGCGTTGTGTGAACTACGAGGTTTTACATAGGAATCAATGAAATGAACTACAGGTGTTTTGGAAGCGTTTTGGACGAGGAAATGCTCCGAAAACCTCGTCCAAATAAGTCGTGTGAACAAGCCCTGAGACTGTATAGTCTAAGCTCACAAACTAAGGGCATGTTAACACGGCTTATTTTGACGAGGTTTTGGATGAAGTTTTCAGAGTGTTTCCTCACCCAAAACCACATAAAAACCTCGCCTGAAACACGCTTCTTCAGAAGAGGTTTCAGAGACGTTTCTCAGTGAGGTTTTGGATCAGGTTTTCACCCATACAAATTAATAGCCAGGACAAAAACTGCGCCCAAAACGTGCTTCAAGAATTGACATGACACTTTTTTTCCCAAAGAAGCGTGTAAAAACCTTGTCGTGTGAACTACAACGAGGTTTTACATAGGAATCAATTAAATGAACTGGGGGCGTTTTGGAAGCATTTTGGATGAGGTTTTGGGCGAGGATAAGCCGTGTGAACATGCCCTAAGAGTTAGACAATATTAATAAATCTGCCCCACGGTGTTGGTAACCTACAGATTAAGAATAAAGGTGATGAAAATATAGAGGTCACAAAACACAGTTCAGAGGTTTAACCCAACAAGTTAATCTTGAATATATAGAATTTGTAATGACCTGGAAACCACAATATTTTCCACCTGTTTATGGTGGGGCTGGACTGGGACCAGCTTGGTAAATGATTGGGTTTTAGCTGACAAACCTTGGATCAACCTAACTTTTCTGATCTGATTCACATTTTAAAAGTCTATACTGAGGAGGCCCGAAGAAAAGCAGGCATGCAATTTATTTTCAAAACTGGATAGTGACTCACAGGTCTGGCTTCTTTTTCTGCTTTGTCCTTTGATAGACTAAATCCACAATTGGGACAGGTTTTCGGCTTATGTCTGTTGGTATACATGAAATTGCAGAAAGGATTTTTACACTTTCCTTTCCCCCGCTGTGTAGCCAAGCCCAAATCCTGTAATAAAAGGAACAAGAACAGAATGTGTTATACATTACTCTCTGAATGGTGATCATGTTATATTGAACAACCTGGCAAAGAAGAGAAACAAAAATAGTCTTACATTTATTGGATGTTTAGTGTACTTTTTTTTTTTCCATCTTAGGGGATGTTCACATGGCAAAGTAAAATTTAATTGTGGAATCCATGTGGATTCTGCCGTTAAAGAGAAGCATTTTCTAACTAAAGTACATGTGGTTTGCTGTCCAAAAAAGCCCAATTCATGCCTATTGATTTTCGATAAGGATTCGTGTTTACCCCTTAATGACCGCCTTTGACGTCAGGCGGTGCAGGTCGTTCGGCTGCAGCGACATCTTTTGACGACACTGTAGACATCGGGGTTTGTGTCTCCCGGTGGCGCTGAGGACAGGGCTGTACTTTACAGCTTTGTTCCCAGCAAAGCCTCTGCAAGCACCGGGGAGTGGGGGAAACCTCTGCCACCGGCGCTTAACCCTCTGATTGCCAAGGTTTGTGACCACAGCATAATAAAAGGGCTTTCCTCTGCCCTGTCAGGTGATCAGGACTCCTGGTGACCAAACACAGCCCAGGGAATGGCTGCATAGACAGCCCTGAGGACCTAAACTAGCCTCAGAGCGGTCTATGTAAGTAGCCAGCAATCAGGGCAGACTATGAATATGCTAATACATTACTAAGTGTAAAAATAAATAAATAAATTAAAAAAATAATCCGTTCAAGGGATTTAAAAAAAAGTAAAAATAAAAACATAAAAAGTGTAGAAAAATAAACAAAATAAATAATAAAATAAAAATATTTAATAAAAAATAACTGCATACATTACATACTCACAAAAAAAAACCTACACATGTTAGGTATCCACACAAACTTAATAACCTGTAGAATTAATCTAACAAGTTATTAAGTGTGAAATGTGAATGGTGTAAAAAATTTAAAAAAGAAAAATTATTAGTGCTATGCTATCAGAGCTTACAGAGGGGAAGTCAGAGACAAACCAGGAAGTGGTGTACATAGGGGAACTTAAAAAAAAAAATATATATATATATATATAAATAAAACAACCATCCCGTTTTCACTAAACAAATTATAGAGAATAGTCACATATTGTTTAACCCCTTACCTATTTGACCTATGAGTACGTCAGAGTGTCGGTGAAGGGCTTCGTAGCGGGATCACACCGGCTGCTAATTGCAGCTGACACCCGCCAGTAAGGCTATGTTCACACGGCTTATTTTGGGACGGATTTCATCCCGTAATTCACGCCGTACTGCGCGAATTATGAGCTGAAATACATCCCAGTCTTTACGGTAATCCACACTTCTCATAGAGAACTATGGATTCCATCTCCTCTCCCTGCTCGCGAAATACGGCAAGTGGGGAGAAAGTGACATGTCAATTATTCACAGCGGTATACGCGCCATGGATAATGAAGGTCTATGGGGCCGGCGAGCTGCCAGCCCCCCGCCCCACCCCCGCTGCCGAGCACACGCCGTAATTGCGGGTGAAATCCGTCCCACAATTATGCCGTGAATAAGCCGTGTGAACTTGGCCTAACAGCACGCTATGGTGCCGACTATACCCCATGCTGTTTATCCCTTTAGACGCTGTGGCAAACACGGCTGCGACTTCTAAACGAATAAGAAACAGTGCTCTGATTGGAGCCCCACAGCAAGATTGCAGTGCCCTGATTAGTGTACATGGCAGCTGGAAGCCTAGTGAAGGCTTCCATTGCCGCCGGGTTTTCTGTGTTTCCTGTGAAGTAGTAAAACTTCCATATTACAAATGCAATAGGCTGTAAAAATGATCAAGCCCCCTAGTGGTGAAGCACACAAAAAAATGTTTTCAAATGTAAAGAAAAAAAAAAAGTTTGGCTTTTTTACTATACCAAAACAGAACGAAAACCCAACATGTTTGGTATTGCCGGATTGGCATCAATCTGTAGAATACAGATAACACATCATTTATACCTAAGATTGAACGCTGTAAAAAAAAAAAAAGAAACTCCCGCAAACATAGCGCAAGTAAGTTTTTTTTTACACATTTTGCCCCACTTAGAATTGGTTTCCCAGTATATTCTATTGTACTTTCAAATGGTGTCATTCACCGTACATCTTGTCATACAAAGTAATAGCCCTCCTATGTCTATATAGATGGAAAAATAAAAAAAGGTTATAGTTCTGGGAAGGCGTAGAGAGGTAAACGGACGTGGAAAAGAAAGGATGCGACATGAAGTGGTAAAAGCTTGAAGCAGAAATCCACTTCAGCTATTTTTATGCTTTATGTGAGTGGACTATTTTGGGCCCCCGTTCACATAGATTACACAGTACTTTGCTGCAAAAATTTAATTTGTGGAGTCTGCACCAAAAACTATCAACAATTGAGTAATGTGTAAATGCATCCTGACAGAACCAATATAACTTATGGGAGTACAGTTCTATGGAGGATAAATACTGTTTGTAGGTGACATATACCAACCAGCGCCACAGGACAGCTATATTTATATGACAGAAAGGAGTCCTCCATCGCTTTAAGTTGTGGCTGTGATAAAGAAACCTGGAGGTCTGCTCGTACCTGTTAATTAGAAGGAAGCAAGAATTAAAGCATGACAATGAACTGATGAGGAAATACATGATAAAAGGATAAAATATCAATGCATATGAAATGAAGCAAGACTCAGAATTACAATGAATGGCAATAACCAACTGAAAAAAGTTTCTGGTAGAAAACAAAAAGATCCAGCATCCTCCTCCTCTCCATGTTGGCTGCACCACATACACTTGGCCTGCCAATAATAATAATAATAATAATAATCTTTATTTATATAGCGCCAACATATTCCGCAGCACTTTACAATATAGAGAGAATAAGCACAGATGAACCAGACATTACATTATAAAAAAGCTACGTACAAACCAGACACGTGCTGTGAGGGCCCTGCTCGCAAGAGCTTACACTCTGTTAGGGTGTATGGGTGAAACAAAGGGTGAGAAGTGCTAAATTTACAATGGTCCAGCCATGTTACATAAATATGGGGTAGTATACATAAAAAAGTGGATGAACCTGTCATCCCAACCATACATCTATATACAGATAAGTGCCTGTGGGTGCCAAAGTGCAGGAAGTGATGAATATGTGACATAAATTGGGGGGTTAACTATTAGGGATCTTGGTAGGCTTGTCTAAGAAAATGAGTTTTCAGAGAGTACTTAAAACTGTGAGGGTTGTGAGTTTTCCTGATCACATGGGGTAACATGTTCCAGAAAACTGGGGCAATACGTGCAAAATCTTGTAGACGGGCATGGGAGGTTCAGATTAGTGAGGTGTGTAATCTTAGATCAGTAGCAGAGCGGAGAGACCGGGTAGGGTGGTAGACAGAGATGAGGGAGAAGATGTTGGGGGGTGCAGCGCTGTGGAGAGCTTTATGGGTGTGAGTGATTAGTTTATGCTGTATTCTGTACTGGATGGACAACCAGTGCAGTGACTAACACAGGGTAGAGGCATCAGTATAGCGGCTGGAAAGAAAGACACGACTGGCTGCTGCATTCAGGACAGATTGGAGAGGGGAGAGTTTACAGAGAGGAAGACCAACAAGTAGGGAGTTACGCTAGTCAAGACGAGAAAGAATAAGAGCAACAATAAGAGTCTGGGTTGTTTCCATATGGAGAAAAGGACGGATTCTGGAGATGTTCTTAAGGTGCAGGTGACAGGAGCGGGCCAGGGATTGGATATATGGGGTGAAGGACAGATCAGAATCTAGTATAACCCCAAGACAAGGAGTTTTGGTGCTGCCACACACTGAAACAGAAATAGCAGGGTGGGGTTGGTTAGTAGACGGTGAGATGACTAAAAGTTCAGTTTTAGTGAGATTTAGTTTAAGATAGAGAGGACATGATGTCAGAGACCGCGGACAGACAATCACTGGTGTTTTGTAGCAGGGCAGGAGTGATGTCTTGGGAGGAGGTGTATAGTTGAGTGTCATCAGCATAGAGATGGTACTGGAAGCCAAATCTGCTGATGGTTTGTCCAATGGGGGCTGTGTAGAGTGAAAAGAGGAGAGGACCAAGAACGGATCCCTGTGGAACCCAAAAATGAGACACTGAAGGAGCGGTCAGAGAGGTAGGAAGAGAACCAAGAGAGTGCGGTGTCCTGGATGCCAATGGCGCTGACCATGCTGAGGAGAAGGTGGTGATCAACAGTGTCAAACGCTGCAGAGAGATCCAGAAGAAGCAGCAATAAGTAGTTGCCCTGAGATTTTGCTGTCAGGAGATCATTTGAAACTTTAGCTAGAGCAGTTTCTGTGGAGTGTAAAGAGCGGAAACCTGATTGCAGAGGGTCAAGAAGAGACTTAGCAGTGAGATAGCGGATTAGGCGAGAGTAGACCAAGCGTTCCAGGAGTTTAGAGATGAAGGGCAGGTTAGAGACTGGTCGGTAGTTGGCAGCACAGGACGGGTCCAGAGAAGGCTTTTTCAGTAAAGGAGTTATAACAGCGTGTTTAAAGGAGGATGGAAAGATCCCAGTGGAGAGAGAGAGGTTGAAGATTGCAGTAAGGTGAGAGATGATAGCTGGGGAAATGGACTGGAGAATGTGGGAGGGAATGGGGTCACTAGAGCAGGTGGTGGGGCGATCAGAAAGGAGAAGCCTGGAAACTTCTTCTTCTGACGTCAGGTCAAGGGCTGAGAGCAGATTAGAGGACGTGCGGGGAGGGACAGGATGAGTATTATTTGGGGATTGTGATGTGGTTTTGCCGGATACTGTCAATTTTGTCTTTGAAGTGAGTGGCCAGTCTGTTAAATTGAATATTCAATTTACAAATAAGCCACTTTCTTATTTATTGTGCCACTCATTTTATTCTTGTAGTGTTCTCTATTGGGAGGGGTAAGTCCTAGGAGCCCAGGCTGGCTAAGCCTAAGAATGTTATGTTGAAACATAATAGTTAGTGATTCTGCATTTGTGTACTATACACGGTTCAGATGACAAACTGCTTCATTAATTGTACAAACATGATGTATTTTTAGTCACCTCTGGCCCAATGCAAGACACTGTATTTTTCAAGGTGTTCTAAGGAACAGTAGATATCTCAACGACATCGGATATGTGAGAAATACGGCTTCAACCTGGTTTTTTTCATACCATTTTGTGCAATGTCTAAGGTGGTAGTTGATTGAAGCTGAAACTGTGTTTACAAGATCTATTAATCTGAAGACACTTATATAGGATAGGTCTTGGGTATCTTTTTAGTGCAGGTCTAACTGAGTCCATCCCATGTTGGCTCATCTGAGTCTTATCCCGTATACAGTCTGGTGCAATAGAGAGTAATTGCCCAAACGTGTCCAGCTCTCTGTCGGGAAAAGGAGACCAGATACACCCATCCTGGATATCCCCTATGGTCCTAGTAAAATGCTTTATATTTAGCATATAATATATACAACAAAGATGTCTGTGGATAGAAAACCCTTTTAATCCCTTACCAAGACAGGAAGTATGGCTACGTCCTGGAGCCGGTAAGGTTTTATGTAGCGGGATTACTCACTAATCCCACAACACAGAAGGCTGCAGTTAGCAGCTGACACCACCTGGTAACAGCAGGGATTGAAGTTGACTCCATTCCCTGCAGTTTATTTCTTTAGATGCCATGGACTCTAAATGAATAAGAAACGATGCTGTGCACCATTTCTCATTACGATCGGTGCCCCCTTGGCGAGATTGTGGGGTGCCGATCAGTTAACATGGTGACAGGAAGCCATGATTCCTGGATTACCATTTCCGGCCACAGACAAGAAGTGGTAAAACCGCCATCTATTTTCACCTTTCTGCATTGTTTATGGGTGTACTAACGATCAAGCCCCCTAGTGGTCAAGTACTCTAGGGGGACTCAATGTACAAGTGAAAAACAAATTAATAATAATGTTTAAAAGTATAAAAAAATTAAAAGTTCAAATCACCCCCATTTTACAAATAAAAAAGTTACACATAATTGGTATTGTCCGTAAAAGTCATGTATATTAAAATATAACATTTGATTATCCTGTACGCTGAACAACGTAGAGGAAAAAAATTCTAAAAATGCCAAAATTCCATTTTTTTTTTTTTGTAATATCAAGTCCTCTAAGAATTGGAATAAAAGTGATCAAAAAACTTGCATCTATACCACAATGGTACCAATAGAAAGTACACTTCAGCACGCAGACGCACCCCTCATAGGTGAAAGTACAAAAAAGAAAATGCCTCTGTAGCGAAAATGTTAGAAATGGAAAACGTTTGGGATTTTTTTTTCACGGCACGGGAACATAACGAAAACACTACATATTTGGTATTGTCAGAATCGTATCAACCTGCAGAATACAGATAACACATCCTTTATACCAAAGAGTCAACGAAAACATAGCGCAAGCACTTTCTTTCACATTTCCCCCCATTTAGAACTTTTTTTTTTCCAGTTTCCCATTATATTCTATGGTACGGTGAATGACACCATTAGAAAGTACATATTGTCCTGTAAAATAAAATTCCCTCATATGTCTATGTACATGGAAAAATGAAAAAAAGTTATGGCTCTTGGAAAGCGAGGAGGAAAGATACTATTATGACCTGTTGTTAAGGGGTTAAAGGGGGTTCACTTGTGAAGACAACTTCTTTCTATATGACCTATTAAGGCATATGGACTTCATAGAAGAGGGGTTCCCTGTGATCCAGAAGGGAGAGCAGCTATGTAAGAGCTATCCAGTGGACCTATCATTTCCATGTATTACATGGTTGACCACTACAGGGGAAATGTGTGACTGCATGAATGTCTCAGGCTCTAATTGGCGATCTCCAGGGTCTTTAGCATCCAGCACACTGGCGATAAGCTGTTCACACTAGATGTGGAATTAATTTTTTACTGACAATCATTACTATGACTGCACCATGAAAAGAATGTCAAGAGCGTTTTCAAATTTAAAATCTGGTAATTTTGTTCGAGCACCAATCTTAACAAAATATCTCAGGTTTATATTGCTCATCGTTATGCTATGTTCACACTTCACAGGATTACAATCGTTTCCTCAGCGCTTTTATTTTTTTTAAAGCACCGAAGATAGGATCGTTCCTGCAGCTCCATAGGCGGCAATAGAAAAGATGAGCTGTAGTCTCCACAGCTCGTCTTTTCTCTGCTCGTCATCTGGCGTTGGTATACTATACAACATGTTGTATAATACGCCGGCGCTTTTCGTTCTCTTGGCGTCTTCCCATACAATACAATTGCATGGGCGATGTAAAAAAAAAAATGAGAAGCGACCGTGTTTTTTGTACAAAGAGTGACAAAACCCGTGGTCCTGCATCGGAAAAAAAAATGTCCGCTTTCAGGCCGTTTTGTGTCCAATGCAGTGTAGACATAGCCTATGGTGATCTCATGTTACACAAATCATACTCTCCGACTCTTAAAGTGGTATGATAGAAAAAGGGGGCGTCATAAAAATTAACTTTTCATCATACTCTTAAAATAGATGCACAATACAAATATGAAAACCTCTGGACAACAGACAAGTGTCCACAAAAAAAAAAAAAATAATAATAGGCACGGCTGATGTAAACTGTCCCCTTTGGTCCTGAACGGGCCTTCCCTAACCCCTGGCCTAGAAAACAAGGTGATAACCCTTGCCTTTTTTTTTGTATTGTAAATCTATTTTAAGAGTATGATGAAAAGTTCATTTTTATGCAGCCCCCTTTTTTCTATCATATTGATGAAGCATCCGGTGAAATGTACGCTGGGTGTTCCTGTGAAGTTTCAGGTTGGTATCCCTTTATTATAATTTCATGCTTTTTGGTATGTTCACACGGCATAATTGCGGGGCGTACGGTACACGCCGCAGTACATCGTGTGTTTCGGGAGCTCGTGCTAATACGCGCGTGCTCCCGCGGCGCAGGGGGGCCGGCAGCCCGCTGGCCCCATTGACGTTCATTACTTGCAGCACATATTAGCCGCAATTAATTGATATATCACTTATCTCCTCGCACGTACAATACGAGGAGGCGTAATCCATAGTTCTCTGTGAGAACTATGGATTACCGTAATTTCGGTGCGCATCTCGCCCGTATTTGAGCACAAATACGCGGCGAAATGCGTGCCGAAATTACCCCGTGTGAACATAGCCTTCATGTTCTGGTATTAACTAAACTTTCTGATTATTGTTGACATACCTTAGTGATATGATGTATTTACTGGATTTTTATACAGCAGTTACATGTTAATCATGGTGCATTTCTTACATAGGGATCTATTTCTGAAGTATTAAAGGGCTTGTATCATTACATTAAATGGTCTTCAGAATAAGGGGACAGTGAAAACAAGCAACTTTGCAATTGGATGTCATTTGCAAAGCTGTCTTGTTTTCACATGATCCCTTATGTTGGTTTTTTGTAAACACTGTTCCCCAGTGCCGGTCGGATCCACCTCCTTTCATTTCATTGGCTGACGGCCCTACTAATTTACATTCGTTCTGGCCCCCGGCCGTATTCACGGGAGCGTGCATTCCTGCCTCTCTCACTCAGAATAAGGGTCCGGCAACATTTCACTCTGCACAGCCAGCAGCTCCACAGTAACACTGCAGCTGCTTCTACAATCAGAAAACAGCAGAATTGTGCCCAGTGCCTAATGCTGCTGCATGTAAACATAGAAGGGAGACAGATCTGTGCTGCTCTGGATGAGTTCATAGAATAATGGATTAAACTGTAACAAACCTCCAGATGTGAAAGGAGAAGAGATCATTGCTCTGAGTTCATAGAATACTGTATATACTGAGTTCAGGGCTGTGCTATGTAAACATACAGCTCTTACAAAATAAGAATGCGTAGGGAGAGGAACGACACAGTGACATGTGGACTCAGACAGAGAGGAGGCGGATGTGCTATACCCTCCCACTGATCTCAAACAAACACACAGACTCAGGAGCGAGCATGAACAGAGAAGGTGGGGGATGGTGTCATCCCCCTTCAGTTAAGAGACACCCAGCTGAGAGGGGAAGAAACGCCCCTGGATTTGAAGAGCTAAGAAACTGAAAGTACAAGGAAACACACAAACTGATGAAGCGATAAATCCTCTTTAATACATTTCAGCACTGTCTTATATGTTGTTTTGTTAGATGTGTTTTTATTTATTTTGGTAAAAATTTTTTCGTTTTTAGACATTGGCTTATTTTACATATTTGCTTATTAGGTGGTATTTGATCTCATGTAGGGCAAGATCATCGGCAGTCAGTAAAATCCTAATTCTTTACAGTTATTTTTACTTTTCAACATATATAAGTTAGTATACTCCTTTTTACCGTAATGTCCCGAGTCCCTGGCTGCTTTAAAACCACTTGACCAAGCTGTTTCAGTGTACTGGCCTTTAGCCCGGTGGGCGAGATAACGTTGTTCATTTCTGCAAAATACATAAAAGCATTGTATTCTTATAAAAGGACAATGTTGCACTGTTAAAGCAAATTGGAAAATTATGTATAATTTCTGCTTTGTCCTTCCCTCTTTCTCAGGTTTAAAAAAAGATATCTGAGATCAACAGTGGAATTTAGTTGAAAGAAGTCATTAGGTGCCAGAAAAGTGTTAGTGACTTCTGCACTTAACTTAATTCAAATGCTTCATGTGTAGAAACAATGGCCTTTATTTTTATCCTTTTACACATCTATGCATCGATACTTTCAATAAGACCAAAAGGAAAATGTATGTGCTTGTAAAACTATCAGCTTTACCATTCGGAAGTTAGTAGTCAATGCTCACCTCCGCGGCCTGAAGTGACGAATGCTGTTTATGGCATTCTGGAGTACATTAAAGGGGTATTCTCACCACAATGATTAGCTTTTAACATGTAGGCAAAGGTATATAAAGATGATTGTTAAATATATTTTTGTTCTGATATTGCTTTGTTTAGGAGATAAAGAAAACTGTATCTACTGCTAGTGTACACAAGTTTCTCTAGGTTACCGACCACCTTGCTCAGCTCTGATAGCTCCAATCAGCCTTCCCCAACCATGGTGATGTCACTCCCTGCTGAGTGTTAATCAGAAGCACAGGAGCTTGTTTATTTAAGTTAATGACAAGTTTTAACCCCTTAGAACAGTGTTTCTCAACTCCAGTCCTCAAGACCCACCAACTGGTCATGTTTTCAGGATCTCCCACAGAATGCACTGACAATAATTTTATCACCTGTGCGATACTGAGGAAACCTGAAAACTTGGCATGTTGGTGGTTCTTGAGCACTGGAGTTGAGAAACACTGCCTTTGAACTATGTGCACTATGGTTTGTAAATCTCCTGCAGTCACGTCACTGTGACAGGATCAGCTAGGAATAGCAGAGCAGATATGCCAATCAGTTCTGTACCATCACCCACAGTTTGAACAGGAAGTGGGAATCCAGAAGCTGACTGGTGCTCTGTGAAAGAGCATGATGAGACAACCCCTTCAAAAAGCCTGCAAATACAGACTGCCACAAGACTTACAGACTTGAAGGGGTTGTCTCACTGCAAAGATCATAGTTTAAAATGAGGGGAGTAAAAATGTAAGCATGTACGTCATAGGATACCATTAGCAAAGTGCTATGGTTTATGAGAACGGGTCAGCTTTGTGTTTGCATAGCAACCGTGTTGGAGACCAGGTCAGGTTACGACCACCTAATATGTGTGTGGCTGTCAGCCACATCTTAAGAGGAATAGCCACGCCTAGGTCGGCTAGGCGTGGCGAGAGATAGAGCCATAGAGCTACTGCGCAGTCCCATGTAAAGCACAACTGGACTGCACAGTCCCATGTAAGGCACAAATGGACTGTGCAGTCCCATGCACAGCACATTTGGAATGCGCAGTCCCATCTAAAAACACAACTGGGTTGTACAGTGCCATGTAAAATACAACTGGGCTGCACAGCCCCATGTAGAGAGCGACAACTGTTTTGTGAGACAGCTGTGCTTTCCCATGTAAAACACAACTGTACTGCACAGTCCCATGTAGAGAGCGACAACTATTTTGAGAGACAGCTGTGCAGTCCCATGTAAAACTGAACTATCCTCTGCCGTTTCCTGTAAAGCACAATTGTACTGCGCAGTCCCACGTAGAGAGACAACTGTTTTGTGAGACCGCTGCGCACTCCCATGTAAAACTGAACTATTCTGCGATGTCCCATGTAAAACACAACTGTACTGTGCAGTCCCATGTAGAACAAAACTGTACAGTGAGAGAGGGAATGTGAAGATCACAGGTATAACACAAACAGATAAAGCGTTCAGTTTTGTAGCACAGCCATTTCACTGTTCTGCGCACTCCCATGTAAAACCACTTATGATGTGATAATCGGTAGCATATAGCCCTATGTATCTGTTAGGAGATAGAGGAGCGATATTCTGCACAGGTCAGAGATGTAATCTGCAGAATATATCGCTATGTATCCGTCAGGAGCTAGTGGAGCAATGTTTTGCAAATCTGTAGAGAGGTCAGTAGAACATATCACTATGTGTGTCAAGCAGTAGAGGAGTAATGTTCTGCAGATCTGTAGAGGTCAGATGTGTAATAATCTGCAGGATATATCACTATGTACGAGAGAGAAAAAAAATCACGCAGCACATAGCCTTAGTCTCGGACAGCTGAGAACCTCTTCCTTCCCCCACCTCCCACAGAATGAATCATCATGTGCCCACTGTGGGGTGTGTCTGCAGAGGGTGAAGATACTCCTTGCTGGGAGGAGAAACGCTCCTCCATTTCACAATCGCCGCTTGGCAACCAGCAGAAAGCTTGCCAAACACTGTAGTGAGACAACCCATTTAAAACTTGTTTGGAAGACATCAATGTTGGTCAAGCATAGTTGCGGGTCCCATTTTTGGACTCCCAAAAGCTTCTGTGCAGAACGGAGAGTAGTTCACACTCATGTGGGTTCCTCCATTCTGTTTTGTGGGTGCTCCGAGTACAGCTGAACAGTGTGCCAGATGAGAACACCTATCCATAGCAGTGGATTAATAACTTTATAATATGTTGCATCGTTATGACAAACATTTCAAACATTTTCTTCATCTCCTAGCAAAGACTACAGGTTCCACACAGTATTATTAACAAAAAAAATGCCCCAAAGATCCACAACCAAAAACAGTAGTAGTGGAATACTCCCAGATCATATAACTTACAAAAAAAGAAGCTTAATCATCCACCAAATAAATCCTTTATTGAATAGTATTACAAATCTCATAACACTACATAAGACAAGATCCCATAGTTGAATACAATGAGGCGCATAACAATACTATAAAGTATACAAAAGATAGGGTAATAGATAGTGTATGAAAGGTCACATGTACAAGAACAGTTTTCAACACATTGATTAGAATTTCTATAGTAGATATACACTGCTCATAAATAGTTACGTCCGGACCAATCCACTAGTATATATCAATGCTGTATAAATAAAGTTAAGGTTAATTACCCCCATTTCTATGTAGTCCATGTACCTCTGGTCACCCCGACGTACGCTTCGCCAATCAACTGCTTCCTCAAGGGAAGCAGTTGACTGTGGAAGCAGTTGATTGATGGAACGTACGTCGGGGTGACCGGAGGCACATGGACTACATAGAAATATGAGTAATCAACCTTAACTTTATTTATATAGCATTGATATATACTAGTGGATTGGTCCGGACTTAACTATTTATGAGCAGTGTATATCTACTATAGAAATTCTAATCAATATATTGAAAACTGTTCTTGTACATGTGACCTTTCATACACTATTTATTACCCTATCTTTTGTATACTTTATAGTATTGTCATGCGCCTCATTGTATTCAACTATGGAATCTTGTCTTATGTAATGTTATGAGATTTGTAATACTATTCAATAAAGGATTTTGGTTTTATTTGGTGGTGGATTAAGCTCCTTTTTTTTCTTTTTTGTAAGTTATAGGTTCCACACAGTGTATGTAAAGCCAGCCCTGCTCTCCTCCTCCCACCTGTCAGTCATTATATTCACAGTGCTATGTGCATCACTCTGGATATAATCCCGGTCTGCGTCCTCCATGTACGATATATAGTCCTGCTGCTCATTACCCTGATGCTTCCTATAAACCCTTGTTCAAGCAATATCAAAGCTTTACTGTGAAAAGCTGGACTAAATTCACAGAGGAAGAAAACAGCATTCGGAAAAGCAATGATATACAGAAAAACAAGAGATTTTGGCGATTAAAAAAAAATTGCATTCTTGTCCAGACTTCATTACCAGGTTTTAAAACGGTCAATGCGCTGCCAGTGCACTCCGCCCTGGTTCCTCGCTTAGCATAGCCCAGGGCTGGTAGTATTGCTCTTATGGGCCTGGAAGCAGCTGCAAGTGGTTTAGCTGAACATTTCGCCTCTGCTTTGTGAGCTGATGAAGTAGAAGATGGATGAGTCCTACAACAGAGTGAAATGGAAGAAAGAAAACAAAATTAAAAGATAAATATGAATCCAAAACTCCAGCAACAGTACACACTGAAAAGCAAAAAACAAAAAGCAATAGCAAATACACCATACTAACATTAACGCCTGACGGGTGCAGGTCCTAGGGGATGTGCAGAACAGAGACGAGGTCAAGACTGCGCATTACTCTCCAATTTGTTCTACAGGGTTCTGGGAACAGCCATGCTTAGAACTCCCATAGGACAGAATGGAGAGTAAACATACAGGGGCGATTTCCTCTCCGTTTTGCAAGGAGACTTAAAGGGGTTTTGCCACTATCTCATTTCATACCTCCTGCATCCAGCTCTTCAGTTATGTGTGCTCAGAAGGGGGTGTGTGCAATTTGTTTGAATTGCATATCATGTGACCCAGCAGGATGACATCACCAGGCCTTTCCTCTCTGTAGTCAAAGAAAGGTCTGTTTATGTGTATAACTGTGAGTAGCTACATTGTCTCCAGGCACAAGGGTCCTCGGTTCAAATCCCTGCAGGGACCAAACTTATCGATTTTATTTCTCTTTATCAATGCACAGACCTCATTGAGGTTTCTTTTTTTTAATTTATTTGCAGCTTGACTAATTACTAAGGAGGACAGAGGACAGGAGTAGAATTACAGCACTTGGGGTTTGAACACTCAGTAGCTGCCTGAGAGGGAGAGGTGATGTCTGAGCATGTGCGACCAGGACTGAAAAGCTCTCAGCCCTGGTCGTATCCCCTGGAGATGAGCTGTAAACACTGGATCACTAAAGGAGCAGCTAAGACAAAAATGGTGCAGAATTTTTAATAAATGATGAATGGTGAAAACATTTAGGGCCACACTTATGAAACGGTTTTGGTCTAAAACTCACTTTTCTCCCCATAGATTTCTATGGGGAGAAAAGTGAGATTTAGACCAAAACTTTTCATACATGTGGCCCTTATTATTTAATTTACAAACTTCCCACGTCAATTGTACTTCATGGCAAAACCCCTTTAAGGGGGCTGTACTCAACATAGGTGCATGGTGCAGAGGTGAGACCCACACTTATCAGATGTTTATGGCATAACCTATGCCATAAATATCTAAGAAAGGAACATCCCTAAAAAGGAAAACACTAAGGGAGACATGTCCCATTAGGATTGTGCCATTTTTTGGGTGTATTTTGTGCCAAAAAACTGTTGATGCCCTCTTCTCTATATAAATGAACTTTACACCAAAACTAGGCGCATTACACGCCCTAAATTTATTCAACCCATTTCAGTCCTCATGGAGGTTTCAGTATGTGGACCAGCTCCTATCAAACTTTGACATGTCTGTCTACACCTACTCAGCAGTCTGAATAAAAAAAATATGACAGAAGCCATGTACTATGTAAGAGTAACCATCCCCATAATCCAGCTCTAGATTTCATTTAATATGATAATAGAAGGTATCAAGTTCATGAACAAAAATCCCATGTCAAATATCACTAACGTATTAAGACACCATGATATAGTAAAAATAAACATTTCTCGCCAATAATTCATTAGGGGACACAGCACCTTGGGTATAGGCCATTGCCTTCGGAGGCGGACACTAGGCGGATCAAACGTGTTAGGCCCGCCCTGGTGGACTATATCCTTCCTGCTGACGCCAGGCTGATCAGTGTTCAGCCTAGTGTCTGTAGGAGGCAGACGCTCCCTCTGCAGAGTTTGTTATTTTTCTTTCCTTTCAGGAAGGTGATTGAGCACCCAGCTCTCACCTGAAGGAAGGTGATCGAGCACACGGCTCTCACCTGAAGGAAGGTGATCGAGCACACGGCTCTCACCTGAAGGAAGGTGATTGAGCACACGGCACTCACCGGAAGGAAGGTGATCGAGCACACGGCACTCACCTGAAGGAAGGTGATCGAGCACACGGCACTCACCTGAAGGAAGGTGATCGAGCACACGGCACTCACCTGAAGGAAGGTGATCGAGCACACGGCACTCACCTGAAGGAAGGTGATCGAGCACACGGCACTCACCTGAAGGAAGGTGATCGAGCACACTGCTCTCACCTGAAGGAAGGTGATCGAGCACACGGCACTCACCTGAAGGAAGGTGATCGAGCACACGGCTCTCACCTATTGGAAGGTGATTTGAGCACCCGCCTCTCACTTGGGAGGGTGATTGAGCACTCGGCTCTCACCCGTTGGAAGGTGATCAAAACCTATCAGGGGGGCCGTCAACGCGTAGTTGTACCGTGACGCTCCGCGGCCTTTTATGGATTCTGGTAGCCTCACCTCTGGGTGCATGGTACCGAAGGGGTGATGCCGCAACGCCCGAAGACATCGGATTGGTGGGAAACCTCAACTTCCTCCGTTTTGGGAGTGGTCGGGGTTTTTTTCCTTTAATACGTTTTGGGTGGCCGCAGGAATTCCGTTTTCCTGCGGCCTCTCAGTGTTGCCCTATTTCCCCAGGTATTGGGGGGCTTCCCAGGGCAGGAGTGCGTTCCCTCCCTTTAGCCAGTGCCGGCCATGGGCAGCGGACATGTTAGTCCGCTGCGGCAGCGTCCGCTTAAGGGTTTGGCCCCAGCGGCGTTTTTCTCTGCCGCGCTGGGGGTCCCAGTGATGGGGGGGCATATTTCCCCCCATACTATAGCTGCCCTAAGGCAGCAGGCAGCGTTACTGCCACGGTACCATGTGTTTTTGGGCTGGCGCTGGCTGCTGGGGGTGAGATGGGCCTCTCAGGGGTTGCTGGTACCACTTACCAGCTCCTGCGGCGTTCCAGCGCTGTTCCGACGGTTGCGCCGCGGCCGCGCGCGCGGCCGCGCGTTCAAATTTAGCCCCCGGCTTCTGGAGGCTTAGGTCGCGCCTAGGCCGCAACTAGGCCGCACCCTCTCCCGGCTCCAAACGGGTTCGGGCCCCTCCCTGGATGGGACAGGACCTCCAGCAGCCCAGGCCTGTGTTGGGGGCGGAGCCTAAACACCGTTTTTGCGGCGTTCGGCGCCCTGGCTTCTCCTGACTGCTGAGGAGGACACAGCATCTTGGGAGGGTAAGTTGACCCCCTGTAGCCCATCCATCCCTGCCCCCGCGCTTTGCAGCCATGTCACTTTTCAGGGCTAAGTGTTTTAAACCGCCCGTGTCCAAAACAGTGGCGACTTGCTTCGCCTGCGCCCGCTGCCACAGGATTGCATTGTTGGCTAGCCGATGCACTTTATGCCCTTTGCGCTGCTCCGCCACCGTCCACTGCGGGACCCAGCGCCTCCTGTCAGGGTTCGGTGGCCCCATAATGGGCCAGGTCCCTCGCTCACTAGCAGTGGCCACCCTGTACAGAGTACTGCAGGTTACGGTTTTGGCCATAGGGCACATGCCGTCGCTGCTCAGCCTCACACCTCCCAGGGTCCCGTACGGAGTGTTCGCGTAGGAGTGTTAGGCTATGTTCACACGGGAATTACGCCCCGCAGTTACGCCGTGTGGCCGGAGGCGGGAGCGGGGGGCCGGCACCTCGCCAGCCCATAGACAATCACTGCTAGCGGCGCGTATACGCTAGAAAGTGACATGTGAATTATCTCCCCCCTCGGCGTATTCGCCGAGCAGGGAGAGGAGACGTAATCCATAGTTCTCTATGAGAACTGTGGATTTTCCGTAATGAATGGGCCGTATTCAGCCCGTAATTTGCGCACTTCGGCGCGTAATTACGGACCGAAATACGGCCCATTTTAAGCCGTGTGAACATGGCCTTAGAGTTTCTCTGCCTTGTTATCACCCGAGCTCTCTCCCATCAGACGGTGGTCGGAGATAGAAGCTCCATGCCTGGATACGGCTTCTTCAAAGTGGGGACTCCTCTGATTCTGACTCTGAGCCCCGACAGAGATGATGATGCCACAGAAGCGGTCCAAGCCCTTAGCCGGGCTATTGGAGACGGATGTGAAAGCTCCAGGCCTTGATACGGCCCCTTCTGGAGACTCCCCTGTCTCTGGCTTTGGGCCAGACAGGGTTGATAGTGTGACAGCAGCGGTCCAAGCCCTTAGCCGGGAAAGCTCCGGGCCTGGATACGGCCTCTGTTGGAGACTCCCCTGTCTCTGGCTCTGGCCAGATAGGGTTGATAGGATGACAGCAGCGGTCCAAGCCCTTATCTGAGCGGTCAGAGACTCTCTTCAGGTTATGGGTGAGGATGTCGCAGCCTCCCAGGAGGAGGTCTCCCTTAGGGGCGGCAGGCGACAACGTTTGGTGTTCCCTGCACTCCTGAAATTGAGAACTGTTTGCAGGAAGTGGAAACATCCGGTCAGGCATTTGTTTCCTACCAGACGACTTAAGTCTCTTCGCCCTTTCCCGGAGGATCAGGGTCATAGTGGTCGGTGGTCCCATCAGAGGACCCACCAGTCCCCCGGCTCAAGTAGTCTATGGCCATCCCTGTCTCGGACGCGGTAGTCCTTCATTACGGCACAGACAGGCGTCCTCACGGGTTGTTGTAAGTCCGCCTTGGGGGCGGTCGGGGCAGCCCTGCGACCTGTGCTTGCTTCTCCGCAGTTCAGCTTGCATGGTCTGGTAGTAGCAGCTGCAGCAGCGGCTTTCGGCTGGAAGCTTCCACAGGGGGTTGTGGAATCCTGCTTCTCAGTTCTCAGGGTTTCTGCGGTCCCAGTGAAGTCTCGACCCGTTTTATGGCTAGAGCATCGGCCAATGCAATGGCCGTTCGCCGTTCCCTGGAGCTGGAATTTTTGGCGGGGGTGGCAGCCTCCAAGGAGGTATTGGTGGCGCTCCCGCTCGCTTGCGGTAAGCGTTTTTTTGGGAGGATCATAGTATGCTCCCCCTTGAGGACCAGCCGGTGCAGCGGCATTCACGTGACGGTCTCACAGAACGTGCAAGCGCCTTTTGCCCAACTAGCGCTTGGTCTGAGGAGCCGGCACCCACCCGAGAACTGGTTTGGGGTGGGGGGAATTTCCTCCAGTTCCAGGATAGCTGGCAGGTTCAGGTCAGCAGTAACCGAATTCGCAGGGTCGCCACTTCAGGACTAACTTTGTTTGGCTTCCCCAGCACGGTTGCAGCTCCACGGTTGCAGCTGCGGGCGTCGGTTTCCCTCTGGCAACCCGCACTTTCCCCTGGTAAGGAGGGATTATGCCGGCCTCCTAGTCTGAGCAACGGTCTTATTCAAAACCCTTTAGGATTCCCATGAAGGGCAGCTCACTAGTGCTTATGTCGGCCCGGTTTGCGTATGGGCCCGGTTTCCACTTGGAGTCGCTCCGGTCAGCGGTAGCCTCTTAGAGAGCTTTTTTCAGCTACGTTGGACATCAGGCCGTTTTTTTCCGTCCCTATGTCCCAGGTCTATCAGCGGTTCCTGCGTGTTCCCCAAGTTTGGTGGGCCCGACATTGCTCTGTTCAGAGCTCTGCTGTTCGGCCTCGCAGCGGCACCAAGGGTCCTCATGTAGCTCTTGCCACCCCTGATGACGATCCTTCGCATCAGGGGGTTGGTCCCACCTCAAATGCGCCTGCCGGGTCAGCACCAGGATTCCCTGGAGTTTGCACCCGTTTCGGCGGATGGAAAATTGGGCAGCAACCCCGGCCCTGTTTTCCACTTGGGGATGGAATTTCGAGGGAAGAATTTTATTTCATTTGGGTTTCCAGAGGGTTCTCTCCCGTCGGAAGCTACAGCGCTTAGTCGACCCCCATCTCTGTATGACCCGGCATATTTTTTAGAGTTGAAACGAGGGTGGCAGTTGAGGACCCCTCCGGGGTGGGTCCTTTGCGCGCCCCTTTGCTCGCCCCCTCAGGGGGGAAAATCCTGCCTCACTGACGCGGTTTCCCCAATATCCTTGGTCTCAGGGGTTTTGCCCCTGCCCCCCCAGGCTCGTTATCCGGGGTGGTGGCCACCCTTCCCAGTATTACATAAGGAAGGTCATTTCTGTCCCCGCATGGCTGGTCATCACCACAGACCCAGTTTTTCGGGATGGGGCCCCGTTCCCAGCCCCCCGGACCACAAGGTCTTAGTCACTGGGGGGAAGCAGTCAGGTCAAGTCAATGTGCTGGAACCCCAAAACTATTTCCTTAAGCTCCCCTTCACCGGGGCCCCAGTTCGGGTTGGTCATCAACCCCCAAATTGTGGCATGTCAATCTTCAGGGTGGTTTAGAGGCCGAGCGTTCCCTCAGATAACTGAAAGGGGTTTTTTTCGCTGGCAGAGCACGGTACCCCCCTGGTCAGAAACTCCCCTTCCGGGGGGTGGAAACTAATTGGGCCCAAATATCTGTCGGAAGTGTTTCCCCGTCCTTCCCGGAGGGGGAGGTACGCGAACGTCGACTGGTGGCTTCTCGCCTCAATCCTACACTCGGTTAGGGGCCGGGGGCAGGTACCCCCGGCGCTGGAGTGGATTTGTGGCCCCTGTTTGGGGGGCGGGTTGGTCTTTTCCCGTCTTTTTAACCCGGGGCCCTTTTTCCCAGGAGGATACCATTGTCCCCTTCCCCTTAGGATTAGTGCCCAGGTCGGGGTACGGGGACCCCGGGCCCGATTGGCAAACGGTCCTTGACCGTTTCCTTTATGCTCAGGCCTTCTGTTGCAGGGCCCTCTGCTCCAATCCACGGTACCGCAGTTGCAGTTCCGGGCAGGGCTGTTGAACTGCAAAACCCCCAGATACCTGGGGCTGTTTCCCAAAACTTTACCCTTTTGGTAGGCTTCCCAAAGGGGCCCTTTTTTCTGCAGTCAGGGCCGGGAGCTCGGGCTCGCCCTTTCCCACTTGAAAGGGCAGAGTTTGCCGAGTCTGTGCAGCGCAAGCTGGCCTCCGCTCACAGGTTAAGGTTTCTATTGCAGGGGGTCATGCGTTTGGTCCCACTAGTTCGTAGGCCTATCGAACCGCGGGATACAATGCTTGTTTGGGGAAAAATCGGACAGGTCTGCCCCTTTTCGGGCCTCCACGGGAAGTCTCCCTGTGTTTACTTTTTATGGAAGATGGCCTTCTGGGTGGCCATCACTTCTATCCACCAAGTGTCTGGACGGGCAGCTTTGTCTGCAGGCTCCTGTTCTGGGGTCTGCGGAAGAACAAGGATACTCTGTGTCTTGTTCCGCTATGTTTCCCTAGGATGGTTTCATCGTGTCATATCGATGAAGACATGGTTCTGCTCTCTTTTGCCCCTCTTCCTCTCATCTTTGAGGCGATTGTTACATTGGGTTAGGCATGGTCGGGGGCCGTTCGGTTTTCCACCTCTCTTTTTTTGGATCCTTTAGGTGCGCACAGCCTCTTGGTCATTCCCGAGGGTCCGTGCAGGGGCCTGGCGTCCTCTAGGCCGCCGTTGCCAGCCGGATCTGGTCCATAGTTACGCAGGTCACGGCTCGCTCCTCACGAGCAGTTCGGGCCGCCTGGTTGGTTCGGCTTCAAGCCTCGGCTTTTGCAGATTTGCAAAGCGGTCACCTGGGCTTCGGCCCATACTCTAAGTTCTACCCAACTCATGCCTTGGCCTCGGCTGCTGCAGCTCTCGGCCATAAGATACTTCAGGTAGCAGTGGGCTGAAGCTTGTCACTGCTGATGAAGTTTTCTAGTTGCCCACCCACAGGTACTGCTGTTGGACCTCCCAAGGTGCTGTGTCCCCCAATTAATTATTGGCGAGAAAATGGGATTTTTGTACTTACCGTAAAATCCTTTTCTCGTCCAATTCATTGGGGGACACAGGTCCCGCCCTCGATTTTTTTTTTTTCGTCAGGGAATTAAGTTTCTCTTTTGTTCCTCCTCTCGGCCACGGCTTTTGTACCAACTGATCAGCCTGGCATCAGCAGGACGGATATAGGCCGTCAGGGCGGGGCTAACATGTTTGATCCGCCTAGTGTCCGCCTCCGAAGGCAAGGGCCTATACCCAAGGTGTTGTATCCCCCAATGAATTGGACAAGAAAAGGATTTTACGGTAAGTACAAAAATCACATTTTCTCCTAATTTTCGAGATTTTCATTGCCAGTCAAAGGTTAGGCACAGCTCTGACTTCAGTTTGGGCCACAAATAAAGGTCTGTCTACACGTCAAGGATTTCCAGACGGTTTTTGACACAGATTTGGATTTTTAAAACCGTCAAAAACAGACTGTAAAACAATCTTCATAGACCTCAATAGAAAATCTGAGTTGTATTTCACAGGACTCTGATGTTCTGAAATCAGATTTCAAAATCGCTGTTTTTATCAAAAAAACTTGGAACATGTTTAGGGCTTGTTCACATAGCGTTTTCACTCCGTGTTACAAGCGCTTTTTAGATCCGTCTCTGGGACCGACAGGACGGACTCAGAGACGGAACTAAAATATTTAGCAGTGAGATTATCCCCTGCGGGTTTTTGGGAAGGAAAAGCAGCCGCGTTCACATGAGAGATCGCCGCTGTGTAGTTCCCTCCTGCCTGTCGGCTCCGTCTTTGAAAAAATTGCATGTCAATTCTTTCAAAGAAAGACCGAAGCGGCGCTATGGAAACACGCAGCGGCGATCTCTCATGTGAACGCCGCTGCATGTTCGTCATAGACTGCAGTGATAATCTCACTGCTAATTGTTAGATCCGTCTCTGAGTCCATCCTGTCAGTCCCCGAGACGGATCTACGAAGCGCTTGTAACACGGAGTGAAAACGCCGTGTGATCAAGCCCTAATTCTTGTGTGGGATTTCATTCAGAAAACAGTGGAAAATTTACTGACTGAAGTCAATGGGATGGCATGAAAAGCGACCAGAAAGCTTTGCGCTAATTTTTTAGGCACGAATTTTGATGGGGATTCGCATCCAAAGCCCAGTAATGCAAAAACGAAAGAAAAACTGAATCCGAAAACCACGCTAGAAAATGAAAACCTCTAACACTTGAACAAAAGCAGTCGGACAGGATTCAGAATCCAACTAGTACTTTGTTCTTTGTCGTGTGGATGCAGCTTAAAGGGAACCTGTCACATGATTATGCCCTCCTGGCTGAGGACAGCACAAGCCAGTGTCAGACATGCTGTTTCCAGCGCTGTGTCCCTTATTCTGTAAGATGCTGTAGTTTTAGAGCATTTACTCCTCAAATCTTATTCATGAGCTCCGCCCACCAAAGGCTAGCTCCGCCCACTGACAGTTATTCACGTTTCTACCTATTCAAAGTAATAGGTTTATCAGTTGAGGTGGGCGGGGCTAGCCTCAGGTGGGCGGGGTTTGAAAAAAAACTTACTTTATAGCAGGGGTCCCCAACTCCAGTCCTCAAGGCCCCCTACAGGTCATGTTTTCTGTCTTCCCTTAGCATTGCACTGGTGATTTCATTATGCTGCACAGGTGATTTAATTAGGGTCAGTGCCTTCTGTGGGATATCCTGAAAACATGACCTGTTGGTGGGGCGTGAGGACTGGAGTTGGGGAACACTGCTTTATAGGACTCTTTTCTGGCTGAAAACTGCAGATTTGAGCATTAAATACTCAAACTACAGCATCTTACAGAATAAGGGACACAGCGCTGGAAACAGCAGGTCTGACACTGGCTTGTGCTGCCCTCAACAAGGGGGCATAAACTATGTGACAGGTTCCCTTTAAGAGGAAATGATGGAGGAGAGAACACGGTTATGCATATTTATGAAACATAAGTGGCTGTGTGACCGAGCAATAATTCCATAGCCGCTAAATATGACTTATACTTATGTATAGTAACAGAATACGCATTGTCCTTAGTAATATCTAAGCTTTAGGCCATGTTCACACGGCTTATTCTGGGACGTAATTCAGTCCGTAATTACGCGCCGGAGTGCGCCAATTACGGACTGAATTACGTCCCAGTAACTACGGTAATGCACAGTTGTCATAGAGAACTATGCATTATGTCTCCTCTCCCTGCTCGGCGAATCCGCCGGGCGGGGAGATAATTGACATGTCACTTTCTAGCAGCGTATACGCACCGCTAGCAATGACTGTCTATGGGCCGGCGAAGTGCCGGCCCCCCGCTCACTCCCCGCCCCCGTCCACACGGCGTAATTGTGGGGCGTAATTACGCCCTGCAAATACACCGTGTGAACATAGCCTTAGAGAGAACCTGTGGCAATTCCTAACTTGTCCGTTAGTAACTAAACCCCTATCATTTCAGAAGCATCTTTCCTTAGATCTCTAAGTTGTGTGGTTCCTCTGGCAATATTCCTAGAAATCGATTACCAATCTGTCAGATGGGTGTTAACAATTAGGCTATGTTCACAAGGCTTAACTGCGGGACGTAATTACGGCCCGCAATTACGCCGTGTGGACGGGGGCGGGGCGTTAGCTGGGGGCCGCCACTTCGCCGGCCCATTGACTTGCATTACCAGCAGCGCGTATACGCCGCTGGTAATTCACATGTCAATTATCTCCCCGCGGATTCGCCGGGCGGGGAGAGGAGACGTAATCCATAGTTCTCCATGAGAACTGTGGATTACCGTAATGAATGGGCCGTTTTCAGCCTGTAATTTGCACACTTCGGCGCGTAATTACGGACCGAAATACGGCCCATTTTAAGCCATGTGAACATGGCCTTAGGGGTGTGTCCCTGCACAGTCTCACTTTGTCCAACCAGTGTTAACTGATATAATGTGTGTAGGGACACACTCATTTGAAAACTGGACTAGTAAGGCCATGTTCACACGGCTTAAAATGGGCCGTATTTCGGTCCGTAATTACGCGCCGAAGTGCGCAAATTACGGGCTGAAAACGGCCCATTCATTACGGTAATCCACAGTTCTCATGGAGAACTATGGATTACGTCTCCTCTCCCTGCTCGGCTAATCCGCCGGGCGGGGACATAATTGACATGTGAATTACCAGCGGTGTATACGCGCCGCTGGTAATGCAAGTCAATGGGCCGGCGAAGTGCCGGCCCCCAGCTAACGCCCCGCCCCCGTCACTACGGCGTAATTGCGGGGCGTAATTACGTCCCGCAGTTAAGCCGTGTGAACATAGCCCAACACCCATCTGACTGATTCAATTACCGTATATACTAGAGCAGGGGTCCCCAACCGCCGGTCGCGGACCGGCACCAGGCCTTAGTGTATCCCCTGCCGGTCCGCGGCGCCGGCTACACCAGATACCGGCCGCCCGGTGACTGTAGGCCGGGCGGTCGGCCTCTGGTCTGCGCGGGCCGCTGTAATCAGCGTGCGGCTGCATTACAGGAAAGCAGGAGCGGTGCATTACCGCCCTGCTTTCCCTCTCGCTGTAGATGCGCCGCTCACTGAGCTCCACATCTGCAGCGATGAGCGGCGCAGGGAGTTGATGAGCAGTGACGTCACACCCCCGCACCGCTCGTTGCTGTCGGCTGCCGGGAGGAGGAGCTCGGCCGAGGATCCGGGAAAGGTGAGTGACTACTTATTACTTTTTTTTTATTTTTATTTTTTTTAATTGTCCTGGCTGCCTATAGGGGGCAGCTATCACTACTGGGGGGCAGCAATCACTACAGGGGGGCAGCAATCACTACTGGGGACAGCTATCACTACTGGGAGCCGCTATCTATCACTACTGGGGTCAGCTAGCTACCACTACTGGGGGCCAGCTAGCTATCACCACTGAGGGCCGGCTAGCTATCACCACTGAGGGCCAGCTAGCTATCACTACTGGGGGACAGCTAGCTATCACTACTGGGGGACAGCTAGCTATCACTACTGGGGGACAGCTATCACTACTGGGGGCAGCTATCTATCACTACTGGGGTCAGCTAGCTACCACTACTGGGGGCCAGCTAGCTATCACCACTGAGGGCCGGCTAGCTATCACCACTGAGGGCCAGCTAGCTATCACTACTGGGGGCCAGCTAGCTATCACTACTTGGGGACAGCTATCACTACTGGGGGACAGCTATGGATCACTACTGGGGGACAGCTATGGATCACTACTGGGGGCCAGCTATGGATCACTACTGGGGGACAGCTAGCTATCACTACCGGGGGGCAGCTATCACTACCGGGGGCAGCTATGTATCACTACTGGGGGCAGCTATGTATCACTATCACTACTGGAGCAGCTATGTATCACTATCACTACTGGAGCAGCTATGTATCACTATCACTACTGGGGGCAGCTATGTATCACTATCACTACTGGGGGCAGCTATGTATCACTATCACTACTGGGGCAGCTATGTGTCATTATCACTACTGGGGGCAGCTATGTATCATTATCACTACTGGGGCAGCTATGTATCATTATCACTACTGGGTGCAGCTATGTATCACTATCACTACTGGGGCAGCTATGTATCATTATCACTACTGGGGCAGCTATGTATCATTATCACTACTGGGGCAGCTATGTATCATTATCACTACTGGGGGCAGCTATGCATCACTATCACTACTGGGGCAGCTATGTATCATTATCACTACTGGGGGTAGCTATGTATCATTATCACTACTGGGGGTAGCTATGTATCATTATCACTACTGGGGCAGCTATGTGTCATTATCACTACTGGGGCAGCTATGTTTCATTATCACTACTGGGCAGCTATGTATCACTATCACTACTGGGGGCAGCTATGTTTCATTATCACTACTGGGGGCAGCTATGTATTATTATCACTACTGGGGCAGCTATGTATCCCTACTGGAGCAGCTATGTTTTATTATCACTACTGGGGCAGCTATGTTTCATTATCACTACTTGGGGCAGCTATGTTTCATTATCACTACTGGGGCAGCTATGTTCATTATTCACTACTGGGGGCAGCTATGTTTCATTATCACTACTGGGGCAGCTATGTTTCATTATCACTACTGGGGCAGCTATGTTTCATTATCACTACTGGGGCAGCTATGTTTCATTATCACTACTGGGGGCAGCTATGTTTCATTATCACTACTGGGGCAGCTATGTTTCATTATCACTACTGGGGCAGCTATGTATCATTATCACTACTGGGGGCAGCTATGTTTCATTATCACTACTGGGGCAGCTATGTTTCATTATCACTACTGGGGCAGCTATGTTTCATTATCACTACTGGGGCAGCTATCTATTATTATACTACAGGGGGGCTATATTTATTTATTACAGGGGGGCATATATCTCTATAATGACAGAGCTGATTACATATGTATATTATATACATGTATAATGCTGACCCACAGAGCTGACCAATATTACTGCAGACTGATTATCAGCTCTATGAGTCAGCATTATTAATATAATGTGACCCACAGAGCTGATAATCAGTCTCCAGTTATAAAATACTGGTTACCCCATACGATACCCCTAATGACACAGTTATACACTTCATTGGTTTTTTTTTGTGTGTGTGATTCTAAACATCCAACCTCCTCCATAGCCCCGCCCTAATAACCACGCCCCCAATAACCACGCCCCCACGCTCCTCAGGGAGCGCATATAACTGATTGCCGAGTAGCTGACAGCGTCCGTGCGCTGCGGTGGCCCAGGCGCTGTCAGCGATTCTTCCCTGCATGCGGACTCCTCCGGAGCGCATGCAGGGAGAAGAGATAGCATGCGGAGCAGAGAGCGAGCGCTCCGTGCTCCGCAGTGGACTCCGGGCGGCCGCAGACTCGCGGCCATCCGGAGCTTCCGGCACAGGCAGCGTGTGTCATCACGCTGCGTGCGCGGCCTGATGACATCACCCGCCTGTGCCGAGAACATGCAAGAGAGCGCGCGGGAGGCCGGACAGCGAGGAGGCGAAGCGGCGAGGGAGACGGAGCAGCGGGGAGCCAGGTAAGTGTTTTTTTTGTTTTAAAAACCATACCTATATCTGCCTATAGCCTTCTATACCTGCTAGGGGGGCCTATAGCCATGCCTATACCCTGCCCATACCTGCTAGCGGTACCTATAGCTGCCTATACCGCCATACCTGCATATAGCCTGCCCATACCTGCCTATAGCCTTCCTAGACCTGCTAGGGGGACCTATAGCCTGCCTATACCTGCTAGGGGGGCCTATAGCCTGCCTATACCCTGCCCATACCTGCTAGCAGTACCTATAGCCTGCCTATACCTGCCCATACCTGCATATAGCTGCCATACCTGCTATAGCCTTCCTATACCTGCTAGGGGGACCTATTAGCCTGCCTATACCTGAGGGGGACCTTATACCTGCCTATACCCTGCCTAGGAGGACCTATACCTATTTTAATTGTCCTGGCTGCCTATAGGGGGCAGCTATCACTACTGGGGGCCAGCTAGCTATCACTACTGGGGGACAGCTATCACTACTGGGGGCCAGCTAGCTATCACTACTGGGGGCCAGCTAGCTATCACTACTGGGGGACAGCTATCACTACTGGGGGCCAGCTATCACTACTGGGGGACAGCTATCACTACTGGGGGACAGCTAGCTATCACTACCGGGGGCAGCTATCACTACTGGGGGCCAGCAAGCTATCACTACTGGGGGCCAGCTAGCTATCACTACTGGGGGCCAGCTAGCTATCACTACTGGGGGCCAGCTAGCTATCACTACTGGGGGCCAGCTAGCTATCACTACTGGGGGCCAGCTCGCTATCATTACTGGGGGCAGCTATCACTACTGGGGGGACAGCTATCACTACTGGGGGACAGCTATCACTACTGGGGGCCGCTATCTATCACTCCTGGGGGCAGCTATCACTACTGGGGGCAGCTATCACTACTGGGGGCAGCTATCACTACTGGGGCAGCTATGTATCACTATCACTACTGGGGGCAGCTATGTATCACTATCACTACTGGAGCAGCTATGTATCACTATCACTACTGGGGGCAGCTATGTATCACTATCACTACTGGGGGCAGCTATGTTTCATTATCACTACTGGGGCAGCTATGTATCATTATCACTACTGGGGCAGCTATGTATCATTATCACTACTGGGGGCAGCTATGTATCATTATCACTACTGGGGGCAGCTATGTTTCATTATCACTACTGGGGCAGCTATGTTTCATTATCACTACTGGGGCAGCTATCTATTATTATACTACAGGGGGGCTATATTTATTTATTACAGGGGGCATATATCTCTATAATGACAGAGCTGATTACATATGTATATTATATACATGTATAATGCTGACCCACAGAGCTGACCAATATTACTGCAGACTGATTATCAGCTCTATGAGTCAGCATTATTAATATAATAGTGACCCACAGAGCTGACAATCAGTCTCCAGTTATAAAATACTGGTTACCCCATACGATACCCCTAAATGACACAGTATACACTTCATTGGTTTTTTTTTGTGTGTGTGATTCTAAACATCCAACCTCCTCCATAGCCCCGCCCTAATAACCACGCCCCCCCAATAACCACGCCCCCACGCTCCTCAGGGAGCGCATATAACTGATTGCCGAGTAGCTGACAGCGTCCGTGCGCTGCGGTGGCCCAGGCGCTGTCAGCGATCTCTTCCCCTGCATGCGACTCCTCCGGAGCGCATGCAGGAGAAGAGATAGCACTGCGGAGCAGAGAGCGAGCGCTCCGTGCTCCGCAGTGGACTCCGGGCGGCCGCAGACTCGCGGCCATCCGGAGCTTCCGGCACAGGCAGCGTGTGTCATCACGCTGCGTGCGCGGCCTGATGACATCACCCGCCTGTGCCGAGAACATGCAAGAGAGCGCGCGGGAGGCCGGACAGCGAGGAGGCGAAGCGGCGAGGGAGACGGAGCAGCGGGGAGCCAGGTATGTTTTTTTTTTGTTTTACAACCATACCTATCTCTGCCTATAGCCTTCCTATACCTGCTAGGGGGGCCTATAGCCTGCCTATACCCTGCCCATACCTGCTAGCGGTACCTATAGCCTGCCTATACCTGCCCATACCTGCATATAGCCTGCCCATACCTGCCTATAGCCTTCCTATACCTGCTAGGGGGACCTATAGCCTGCCTATACCTGCTAGGGAGACCTATACCTGCCTATACCCTGCCTAGGAGGACCTATACCTGCCTATAGCCTGCCCATACCTGCCTATAGCCTTTCTATACCTGCTAGGGGGACCTATACTTGCCTAGACCTTGCCTAGGAGGACCTATACCTGCCTATACCCTGCCTATACCTGCTAGGGGGCCTATACCCTACCTATACCTGCTAGGGGGACCTATACCTGCCTATAGCCTGCCTAGGGGACCTATACCTGCCTATACCAGCCTATAACGACCTATACCTGCCTATACCCTGCCTATGAGGACCTATACCTGCCTATAACCTGCCTATGGGGGCAATTACCTGCCTATAGCCTGCCTAGGGGTCATATAGCTGCCTATACCAGCCTATGGGTGACATTAAACTGCCTATACATGCCTATAACCTGCCTTTGGGGGACATTAAACTGCCTATGGGGGACATTAAACTGCCTATATCTGCCTATGGGGGACATTAAACTGCCTATACATGCCTATAACCTGCCTATGGGGGACATTAAACTGCCTATACCAGCCTATATCTGCCTATGGGGGACATTAAACTGCCTATATCTGCCTATGGGGGACATTAAACTGCCTATATCTGCCTATGGGGGACATTAAACTAGCTATGTAATTTTATTGGTATCTATTTTTATTTTTAAAATTCACCAGTAGCCGCTGCATTTCCCACCCTAGGCTTATACTCGAGTCAATAAGCTTTCCCGGTTTTTGTGGCAAAAGTAGGTGCCTCGGCTTATACTCGAGTATATACGGTATACATTTCTAGGAGGAATAACAGATGAACAGCACAACACAGATGCTAAGAATTGTAATTTCACGGGAAGACAAGTATTTACAACACAGGTCCACTTTAATTTTGTGTCTTTCAACTTGGGGCCAGAGAACCGCTACTGAATTTGTGTACTTACTTTGAAGATGATGCTTGAGATGACCCTTTGGAGCGTCCTCCTGAAGGCTGTTTCTCAGTTTTGCCGGTATCACGTTCTGCCACCTGTGCCCCCTTCTCCAGCCGTCTCTCCACCTGTCCAGACCTTTGTGTCTCACCATTATCTGCTGCTAAAAAATGAGAGTCTGAAATGACTACTTCCTCCCACTCTTCACTCTGGACTGGTGGGGTGGCTTGGAGAAGATGCGTGACTGCCTCTGTATTCTCTTTTTCTGTTGCCTTTGACTCACTGCCAGTGATGGCAGACTGCTCTTGAGCCTCTGAACCATCTGATGGTGGTGCTGCACTATTTGATAAGCCTGGGTACTTTTCTTTCACTACTTTCCCCTGGACAAATTTTGAAAAAGAAACAATTATAAAATAGTTTAAGGCCACCCAAAAAAGTATCTTAATATGTCCGTAAAAGTCTGCATCAAGAGGTATATAGGTACTACAGTTGCAAAGACAACCCAATGCCTCTACAAACCCCAATATCAACTTAAAGGGTTTGTCTCACTACAAAGATTAGCTTTCAACATATAAGAAACGTTGACTCAAAACTTTTTCCAAATACATTCCTCTTTTGATTTTGCTGTAAACAGGATATAAGAGAGATTATATCTGCTCTGAGTGCACACAGGTTTCTCTGGTTACCGACTTGCTCTCCCCTTCTCTCTGCTCTTTGTCTTATCTGACGTCACCACAGGTCGGCACACAGAACTGTCGGCAGCTTGAGTACAGAGTGTGTTATCTCTAACAAACAAGAGAGACTATTTACTTTTGTTTACTGTAGAGCAGAGAGCTTCAGAGCGCATAGGTAAGCTCTAATGTCATTGCAATTAAAAGAGCTGAGCTGATATGTTAATCACTGCAATAGAACCTCCCACAGCCTTACCAGGAAGAGGGAGGAAGGGAGATTCTGAAGCTGCCTGTGGCTCTGAGAAACAGCATGGCGAGACAACCACTTTAGGCAGGAGAACACTATTAAAGGGGCACCCTCAATTACAAAGCAAGTATTACAGATTTGTTGTGATGGCACATACAGTAGATGTAAGATTGCTATTTGGGGTTCATGCTATATACATATATCATGCAATTCTATCTAGTATCATGTCCAAGTGGACCGTCTGTCTGGATTTTCACTCTTTCACCTTGGTGTGCCGAGCAATGTTAAAACTGATTTGAAGGAGTTTCTTACCGTAGTAACAGTATGTAATGGAAATACCCCTTCCTGACAAATTCCAATGAAAAGCCAAAAAATGCATGACTACTCCATTGCCATCAGTTCTCCTTCTAAATTACAAATTAATAGTGGTTCAAAAAATGGTGCTGGTGTACAGGCTACGGGTGTGCTCAAATCTATAATCTGCAATACACAGGATGTGTGTGTGTTGTATGTGTGTGTATATATATATATATACTACTCTATTTATATATTTATATATATTAAATATATATATATATATTATATAATAACAACACACACATATATAATATATATTATATATATAAATGTAGAAAGGCACAATGAGCAGTGGTGGACGGCCGATATGTCTCACCGAGATGCCTGGTATCGGTGTGGTAAAAAGCTACACTGTTTCCCCGAAAGTAAGACACCCCTGAAAATAAGACAGGGTGCATTTTTAGTTATGAAATGCAGAGTTTGGCTGCTTATGCTTGTGATGAAATCACTGCAGTATATGAATACATGTTGTTGTTTTGTTCAACAATAAATGTGAATTATTGTTCATGGAAAAAAAAACATCCCCGAAAAATAAGTCTTACCTTGTCTTTAGGAGCAAAAATTAATACAAGACCCTGTCTTATTTTCGGGGAAACAGGGTATGTAGTACTGCCGTCAGCGGCATTCGGCCACTGGCACACGTTTGCATGTACGTTTAGCATAACTGCTATGCAGTTACTCGGGTGATCTTTTTTACTGGAGTAGCCAAAAGAGCCTGGTGGGTTGGCTACTCCCATGTCCAGGTCCAGGCCTGGGTTTGTGTGTTGCCGGACTATGTAAGCCTGGCAGGTCAGGTGAGCAGGGTGTGTGTCTGCTCAGGAGGAGATCGGACAGTGTGTGAGCTGGAGAGGACGTCTACACAAGGCTGTCTGTAAAGCATCCCAAAAAGGACTGTGAGTTGTACCACACCGAAGGCGTTACGATTTTGCTTTGTTCGGCTGAAGATAAGCTACGTTGTATTTCCTTGTGTATTTGATTTTCATAGTTTCATAGTTTGTAAGGCTAAAAAAAGACAAGTCGTCCATCTAGTTCAGCCTGTTGTGCTAAGCTGTTGATCCAGAGGAAGGCAAAAACCCCCAATGAGGTAGAAGCCAATTGTCCTCATTTTAGAGAAAAATTCCTTCCTGACTCCAATCTGGCAATCAGAAAAATCCCTGGATCAATGACCCCTGCTCCTCAATCCTAGTCACTTAACTTGTTATATTATTACGCTCCAGAAATGCATCCAAACCATTTTTGAACTCGGTTATTGAATTCACCATGACAAGTTCCTCTGGCAGAGAGTTCCACAGTCTCACTGCTCTAACAGTAAAGAATCCCTTTCTATGTTTATGTAGAAACTTTCGTTCCTCAAGACGTAGAGAATGCCCCTTTGTTCTAGATACAGCCCTGTGTATAAATAAATCTTGGGAGAGATCTCTATATTGACCTTTGATGTATTTAAACATATTTAAACATATTTTACAGATTTGGAGCAATAAACACCAGTACCAGGAGTAAAAGGAGGTCACAGACTGTGTTTTCCTGTGCTACCAGTGAGCCGATCCCTACAATATATATATATATATATTCAAAACATATAACATGGCATACATATAGGTTTCAACAGACCAGGCATAGCTTACGTTTGGCTATATTTGGTCACGTAGACTACCATACTATTCTTTTCCACAAATAAAACATATAGTGTACAGCATACAGCAGACCAAACTTAGTCAGAAGTAGACTACACTTGTTCCATGAACAGCTATGGGCATGCCATGGTATATATTTGAATATTTAAATTGGTATTTTAAAGTACACGCATGGTTGACTACATTGTTACTCTGCCTAGTTTCCTTCTAATGAGTTCATCCAGTGTGAAGACCCTGAAATCAGAAGTATAGACCCCCCCCCCCTTTTTGAAAACACCCCCATGTCTATGATGTGCTCTAAGACATAAATAAAATCTCACAAGAGCCACAGCTGTAGTGTACAGAAAACCACCACACTCCTTTTGGAATAACCAATATGGGACTGCTCCCTTTAAATGGATGCTCTCATCGTGCTGTTTCACAGATTCTGCTCTTCACAGCCAGCTTCAGGTTTCCACTTCCTGTTCGGCGGGGGGGTCTCAGCAGTGCCCTGGAATATCGCTCTGCTTTTCCTGCTAAGCCCTTGGGGTATGTTCAAAAAAAAGGGTCCCCCCCCAAATACGTTTTAAAACAATTTTTGAGTGTGTTAAATTGTTTCAATGTAAAATACATATAATCGTTAGCAATAAGTCTTTTCATAAGTTTTTCTTTGCGTTAAAGGTGCTTTTCAAAGAATTGCATGTCACTTCTTGATCCTTTTTTAAAGCATAAAAGGAAATAGACCATAGGGATACATTTCCAGAAAATTATCCAAAAATACGGAACACATTTGTGTACTTTTTTGGGATGCGTTAGTAAAAACTATCCAAACCCCCATTGAAATACCCTTGGGGCATTTCCCACGGAAGAATAACAGTTCAAGGGTTTTCCCCGCCGGGAAACGGAAAACCCCGTGCTTGGGGGACTGCTCCCCGGGTTTTCCTAGAGCACAATTGTGTTAAATTTTGGGGCCGGTTTTTAGGGGTTTGAAAACCGCAAACCGGCTGAAAAAGGCCGGGAAAAAAACCCGTGCCGTGGGGCATGCCTTTTAGGGGCATTGGTGATGGGGGAATTTTTTAACGCGAGCACAAGGCTACAGAGCTCTAAAGGGTTAAATCTGCACACAAGAAACTGCGGCAGATTGGGTGGATTTCATAGTGAGACAGTAACTAAAATTTCATCGTATATAAATCCCCCTGTGGACAAAATTTTTACTATTGGGGTAGGATTTGTAAAGCTTCCACGTGGCGCTTTGGATTTCCAGAGTGCAATGGTACAGTGAATATCTGCAGAAAGTTTGTCCTGTGTGGATTCCCCCAACTTTTGGCATGTACACCCTTGGCTGAGCAGGGTTACCTTGGGGGCCCATTTTCCTCAAGTAACTGATGCCGGGGGACATTTGGGGTTTGGGGTTGTACATAAGTAAAAGTGCAACTGGAGTTGGTGCAGCTCCCGTGCCCTCTCCTGGTGTATGTGGTTGCCTGTAGAAGAGAAATAAAATGCACCATTCACAAAAGTAACAAAGGGGGTTGGCCACCCTCCAGTAAAAAAAAATAAAAATTAAATAGCTTCCAAGCCCCCACTAAAATAATAATAATAACAAAACCCTTTTCTCTCCCTTCTCCCCCCTGGTTTTCAGGCGCTCTCCGGTCCTCCGTTGACACATCATCGCTTCCAAAAAGGGTAATCACCGCTGTTGGCTCAGCGTCACATGC